>SNQJ01S0105919.1:16841-35565 GCA_010110895.2 Picea sitchensis | reverse complement strand
AGGGGGGGGGGATGTGGGGTATCAGGGGGCTTATAGGTATTAGGGGGTATAAAAAGGGGTATCTAGTAAAAATAGGGTTTTTTAATTGGAAATTTGTATTGGGAGGGGTGCTCAACATAAGGATTTTGGGAGGTATTTTTCAATATCTAGTGAAATTAGGGGTATTGAAAATCCATCTTTTCCTGCTCACCTTCCTCCAAATGAGTCCGTTGAACATGAATCCGCACTAGCACCACTGCTTCCTAGATGGGTCTGTTCAACATGAGAAGCAACTGGTGATCTTGTCAATTATCCTACAGATCAACATCATACACGTTCACAATTCTAGTGAGCTTCCTCTCTTTTGGCTCAAGTTTCAAAGACTCATGATCCAGACACATTTGCATAAGCTTTTAGACATCCACATTGAGACATAACAATGAATGAAGATTATCATTCCTTAATGGAAAATGATACTTGGGATCTTGTACCTCTTCCAAAAGGAAGATATATTGTTATATTTAAATGGGTATATAGAACTATGTATGCATCAAAGGGAAGTGTTGAAAGACATAAGTCTTGGTTATGTTCCAAAGGTTTTTCTCAAGTTGAAGGAATTAAATACAATGAAACCTTTGTCATCATAACCAAAATTTATTTCATCCACCCTATTCTATCCCTCGCTACCTCACATAGATGGGAGGTCCATCAAATGGATGTTAAAACTACCTTCTTAAATGGGGATTTGCGAGAATAAATCTACATGGAACAACCTCCTGACTATGTTTAGAATGACTCTAGACTTGTTTTCCACCTCAATAAATCTCTCTATAGTATTAAGCATGTTCCTTGGGATTGGTATGCTAAAATGGGTAGCTTTCTTCTTGATACCGACTTTTCTAGATGTCATTTTTACCCCAATGTTTGTACCAAGAAAGTAGGAAGCCATCTCATAATACTTGTTCTTTATGTTGATGACCTTATCCTCACTGGTTATGACCCTAAACTTTTAAATCATGTAAAATCCAGTCTTAAGAAGCAATTTGAAATGACAGACTTAGGTTGTTTGCATTCTTTCTTTTCCCTCCAAGTATTACACATCAAGGAAGGAATTTCCCTTTCCCAATCTAATTATGCTTGTGACCTTCTTTGTCGCTTTCACATGGACAATTGTAAACCATCCACATATCCCTTCTAGTGTATAGTCAAACTTGTTGCCACCTATGCTACACCCAAAGTAGATTCCACTTTGTATCATCAACTAATTTATAGCCTCTTGTATTTGAATCATACTTGTTCTGATATTTTT
Organism: Picea sitchensis; assembly: GCA_010110895.2. Lineage (NCBI taxonomy): Eukaryota > Viridiplantae > Streptophyta > Pinopsida > Pinales > Pinaceae > Picea > Picea sitchensis. The sequence goes on along the minus strand of SNQJ01S0105919.1, from coordinate 34,277 downwards.
TTTGCCATCGGTATTATTCTCTGGTACATGTAAACACCCCATGAGAGCCATTGGAAAGAAGCAAAAAGGATACTTTGGTATGTCTAGGGTACAATTTAGTTTGGGATACATTACAATTCAAGGGGTAATCCTTTGTTGGTTGGTTTCACTGATTTTGATTGGGTTGGAAACCCTGATGATCGAAAGTCTACTACAAGTTATGTTTTCAATCTTGGTTCTGGACATGTCACTTGGGCTTGTAAGAAACAACAAACTCTTTCTCTTTCTTCCATAGAAGAAAATTACCAAGCAATAGTTAATGCAAGTCAAGAGGCCTTCTGGCTTCGATAGATCCTTTCAAAGCTTGGATTCTAGCAACAACATCTAACAACGCTCTGGTACGAAAATCAAAGTGCCATCAATCTTGTTAAAGATCTAGTTCAACATCAATGCAACAAACACATTGAGCTACAAATGCACTTCATCATAAATTTCATTCATGATCGCATTCTTGAAATGATATTTTTCCCTACAAATGATCAAGTTGTAGACATTTTCATAAAGTCTCTTATAGAAGCAAAGTTTTCCAAACTTTTATCTATGTTAGGAGTTTAAGAAGTTGCCATTAAGCGGGGATAGGCTCTAATGCCTCCTTCCTTTTCCTATTGTGTCACCTTTGTCAATCCTTCAATCCTATCCCAAGTTGTTCTTAAGGGGGGATGTTAGGATATTTAGACACTTAGGAGCTAGTTAAGATCAACTTGGTATAATATGTCTTTAGGTAAAAGTGTGTTTCTTTAATATGCATTTGTAGCTATGTAATTTGACAATCGTGATATCTTCTAGACATAGAGTGATCCGATGGCTCATATTCTCCTCGATCTTAATGACTATATTGATATGTGGCTTAACACCTGATTGGTCCATGATCTCTATTTAAAGAGTATGGAGGGTCATTTGTTGATGATCGATTGTGAGAAACTCTCTTGTAAAATATTTTTCTTTTGCATTAATATATTGTCTCAAGTGGCCACATTGGCTAGGGCCATGGACTGTTTCCATCTTCGAGAGTTTTAACCATGTAAAAATTGGTGTTATGATCTTTGATATAGTTGTGTGAGCGATTGCTTAAATTGTTCATCCTATGTGGGAATACCATGTTTTTTCGAACACCCATATTTCTGTGGATGGAAAGTTGTAGATATCTTGAATTTGATGTTCATATTCTCCCAAAGCATAGTCCAAAATGCATTGAAAAATCTAGTATCCCTATCCGAGATAATGCTCCTTGGTATTCCAAAGTACACCCAGACCTTTTCAAAGAACATGTTTCTTGCTTCTTGTCATTTTATGGTCTTTTTACAAGGCATATGAATGCACATCTTGTTGAACCTGCCAACTACCACAAATAGATGGTCATGTCCCTTCCTGGTTGTTATCAAACCTCCCACAAAATCCATGGATATGTTATCCTAAGGTCTAGTGGATACGGGTAAGGGATGGTATAAACCTTTATTTCTATTACTAGGCTTGTTGGTACAAAAAAGTATGCATCATATAATAAACAAAGCTACATCTTCTTACATTATGGGCCAATACACATACCTCTGTAAGTTAGCAATTGTGTTCCCAACACCAAATTATCCTGTAACCTTGGAGGCGTGAGCCTCTCTAATTTGTTACAATTCTTTTAAAGCTCCCAACCTCAGTGAAATTAGTAGAAATTGGCCACTTGAGGATGACCTCCACTCCACCTTTGTAGGATCCATCTTGAGTTACCCTCCACTAATCACATACCCCAAATACACCAGTGATTGCTAAGAAAACTCACATTTCTTAAGGTTAGCTAGTAGTTGATGCTTTTTCAGAGTCTCTAACACCTACATGAGATGTGAGATATGCTCTTCTCAAGTAGGGGTATAAACCAATATATCACATAAGTACGCTATCACCAATGGATCCAGAAATTGATGCAATACATCAATCATCAATCACATAACTTTAGTTGGTGCATTACATAAACCAAAAGTCATTACCATCCATTCATGTATACTTTTCCTTTTCTTGAAGGTGGTCTTCTAGGTGTCTTCTTCTTTAACTTGTACCTATTGGTATTTCGATTTGAGATACAACTTGGTGAAGTACTTGGCATGTTGCAACTAAACTATCAATTCATCGATCTTAGGCAGAGACACTTATTCTTGAGGTGATCTTGTTCAAAGCTTTGTAGTCGATACACATTCACCAAGTCCCATCCTTCTTGGGTACTATGATGATAGGTGACCCACAAGGTGAGGGGCTTGGTTAAATCACTCCTTCCTCTAGTAGTTGTTGCAAGTTTTTTCTCTTCATCTGCTTAAAGGAAAAATTGTCTATACAACCCAATATTTGTCAATGGGGATTTAGGCAACAATTGTGTCTCATGCCCACCTCCCTCTTAGGGGGTAACCTTTTAGGCTCTTGAAACACTTCTCTGTATCCTTGCAAAAATTTCTCCAATTGACATTTTTTCTCTTCAGTACATCCCTCAAGAGATGCCTTTTCTTCTACCGATTCATCACCTGGTTGATTCTCTATTAAGAAAAGTAATGCAAACTTCCTATTAGAACTAATCAATTTCTTGGCTTGGTTATCACTTACCAAAGAGATCTTCTATTTAACTTTGTGTGCATTAGTGATGGAAGACTTCTGATCCTTGATCATGTGATACTAGTTCTCTCTCAACATGAAGATTGCATCCCTCAAATACATGTAGGGGCTTCCAAAAACTACACCACACACACCAAGTGGTACTATATCTACCTCCACTTCATCAATATAGTATGCACTTATAACAAAACTGATTTTAAATTGTTTAGTGACCTCGAGCTTTGCATTCTTATTTACCCAACCTAATGGATATGGGTTAGGATTACCATGAACTTCAAATCCAAGCTTGTTGACCAGACCTTCTACCACGAGGTTGGCCTATGAACCAGAATCGAATAGAGCATCCACCTTTGTCTTATTGACCTAGACCTTAATATGGAAGAGTTTAGTCATATCCTTCTCTTCCTTGTGAAGGAGGTTACTTAGGTTCACCTCCTTCTTCACTATAGTGCAGATAATATTTTCATCTACATCTGATCTACTCTCTAACTGGTTGCTTGATTCCATGGATAACAAGTTCTTCTTCTTGGGATCCTTCTTATAGTTCTTTGGATTCAACTATGGATGTAGCTTCCAACACTTATCTTTGATGTGACCATTACTATTACAATGGTTGCAATGGTTATTTGGATCCTTGGACTAATGTATAATGGTTGTGGTTTTCTTATAATTTCCTTTCCTCATCTTCTTCCCCTCCCCAAAAGCATCTTGGTGTCTTTTTGTTTGGAACCACTTGGTTGTCCTTTCTTATTGCTTATATTCTCTAGGCATTGTTCATGCACACTAGTCTCATAAATTGTCCTAGGTTTAAAAAGCATCACTTGATTCTATAAATGACAGTGTAGATCCCCTCAAATACCCGAGGAGTACATATGGGTTCTTGGGAGATACATCGAACATAATCACCATTTTTCTAAACTTGGTGGTATACTCTCACACAATATTCCCTTGCCTTTTCCTGAAGTGATGCCAACAGATCCACTGGTCCTCTACATACTCAATAAGGTAGAACTGGGACTTGATGAGGGTTTTAAACACGTCCCACTTAGTTATTGGGGGATCACCCTCTAGCCTAAGTGTCTCTATGTGACTTTCCCACTAGGTTAGGGCTTGGCCCTCTAATTTCAATGGGGTAAATGAAATATTTTTCTCTTCTACTATGTTATGGACACTAAAATAAACTTCTAACTGTTGCAACCAATGATTCAACTTAACATCATCAACTTCACCTTGATAAGGTTTGATGTCCACTTTCGCTTCCATTTTAAATAAAGACTATGAAGAAGTGATGATACTAAAATTTGGTGACTCTTTCTCTAGCTCTTTTTTTGGCTCCTTTTCTAAGTCTTCATTATCTCCCAATTTCTCATCCAATACAACTTTTGAGTTAGAGCCACCAACCTCCCAAAAATGTCCAACCTTATTTGCTAGAGTTGTTGTGAGGAGGGCCATGTTGCAAGAGATATTGATGACTTGTTCTTACAGTTTCAAAAATCTATCCTCTACCTCATCCTGAGGGTTGTTATGACTAGACTCATCCACCATGGCTAAGGTTCTAATACTTCCTTCTTAAGCCAATTCTTGGATCCTGCAAATTCCTAAAGAAAAATGCTCTTATACCAATATGATCCATAAACTGTCAAGGATATTCAACTGGAACATCCATCACAACATATCTTACAATATTATGAAATCTTTTATTATCCAATTTATTACCTTATATATCATATTTATTATTACTGTCATGTTGCTCAAAATTATGGAAATAATAGAAACCAAAATGAAAGAAACAAGCAAAGGAACACACCATCCATACAAATGAACACACAATGTGACCTAGGAAACCCAATATGAGAGAAACACAACTAGAAGGTGAGGCGTATTCTCTAATCATTTTTTCTCAGTTATGAGATGCAAGTACAAAGAAAGGGGCAATATCCATAGAGTTTTTATGGACATCGTGGCTTGAATGGCTGCTATACAATCTTCTACCTCCTCTGTTAAGCTTCAATGTCCCACTCCTAGATGTTCTACTCAATTATGAATAATAACAATACCAAAAGAATGGAACCCCTTCTCTTCCTAGTAGCCCGATATTTAACATAGCCTAATAGCCTTATATGGTTAGGGTTAGGGTTTCTGCATGCCTCACCCTCAATTAGTGTTAGGGTTTTGGACCCACTATAACCTTGTCGAATTTCCACACGTGACTAGCCCTACATGTGTGAGTAATGGGAGATGTGGCATCCACTTTGTACCATAGTGGTCAATAGGGTAGGTCAACTCGCAGAAGGGATAACTTCTACATGTGAACTCTAATTGAGGTGAGGTGTGTAGAACAACGTTGAGGGGGTGGAGCCAATCTCACAAAGTTTTGACCCCAAAAAGTGTCGTTTGATGCCTTAAATTGGCTCTGGAAGTTTATGGACCCTAAATCACCAAACTTAGACCGACAAGCCAATTCCTCCAATTTTCCACCCAAAAAGTACCAAGATAGATGAAAAATTATATAATGATCTATTTTGGATCATCCACAAGGATGGATAACATAAGCGACAAACTTGTGTTGGAAGCTTACGCGGGTGAATTCAAAAAGACATTAAACGTGAGCTTTGCCTAAAAGATTTGAAAAATGTTGATGAGGCTATGCAATTTTCTCTTCATGTTCAAACCAAGAATATGGCTACATGCAAGTCTACTGCTAAAACATATGTAGGGAGTAGAGATAGATTTGTTCCTCATAGAGGAACCATGCCTCAACCCACCTAAATCATATAAGGAAATGGATGAAAGAAGAGCAAAAGGACTATGCATTGGTTGTAATAGAAAATGGTTCAAGGGTCACAAATGTCAAGAAACAAAATTATTCACATTGAAAAATAATGATGAGAAGGAAATCGAGGCATCCCTACAACTAGGAGAGGAGGAAACAATGGACCCAAACGAGTAGGAAAAGGATGTAGAATTTTTTCACAACATAGATCAAGACACCAAATGTGAAATATCAATCCATGCATTGGTAGATGTATCAATGCATCAAACCCTCAAGATAAATGGAATATGACTATTCAAATGGATCTCCTTGACTTATGAATATGAGATAAAGGGAACATGATGTATCCTACACACTAGGATAACTTGATTATAACTAATATAATAATAATGAAAGTGGATTAGGACCCTAACAAGCAATGCTCATAATCATCTTTCCACCAAGTGGGTATTCAATTCATTTTTTTGAGTATTTTTTCAAAGGTTTCTCACTCATCCTATGCTTTAAATAAGAGGTCGTCAAATGGCCATACTCGAAGCATAATCAACATCTGAAATCCACCTACCCATAATATAATGTTTACATCCAAACCTTGCTTGCTACCTTGATAAAGATACCCTTCGACAAGCAATTTACAATGTAGTTGGAATATATCTAAGTACATTCGAGAGCTAAGTATATTTTTTGGTAATACACTAGCGAATTGCTTCTAACATCTTGAAAAATTTGTTGATGTATTTTGATTGATTAGTTAACTTGCTACATTCTTTGTTAATGCTAAGCAGTTTACATTCCTTAACAAAATGAGTAATTTATTGTAGTGCCCATGTGCTAGAGAATATTAAAACAAGCATATCCAAGCAAATGTTAAGTAAACATTGCCCCCCAAATCCATTTAAGAAGAAGCCAAGGAATAAGCCACAAGAGATCAAGTGACTTCTTAACAAGAATGCAACTGAGGTGCATAACATTGAGTACAAGGAATTAGAGTAGGACCAAGCAAGAATCCAATTAGTTGGTCAATAGGTTCATTGGAACATGAATTTTGGTAGAACATGCCATATGAAGATGATACTTGGATTTTTGAGTGCGAGTACCAAAAAACTTGTAAAATGAAGATGGTTATAGAGGATGAAGAGTTTGTGCAAGGGAATACAATGTTTTATTCGCAAGGGGAAGTGATGCAAAAACATCCAAGATAAATGTAAGTATCATAATGTAATAGGATAGCACAACACATGGAGGCATGAGTGATAAAGCATCAGAGTGACATAAGAAACATATGTGTAGTTTAGGCATGGAGGAAGCAATGAAAGTGGTGCCATAAAAAGGGATGATGACATCAATAAGAGCATGATCCAAGAGCTTAAGTGCGAGATTGCATACATGATATAGGAAAGAGTGCATGTAGATAGGGTGCGATGAGGAACACACATGATGAGCACAACAAAAAGTGAGCACGCTTGGAAGTAGCATGATAATGCACTAGAGGAATTTGAAAGGTCACAAAGGTTGATGTATAATAAAACATGGATTTGAAGCACCTACATGATGCTGGATAATTCATGGGAAGCCAGATAATCAACTAGCAAACAAAAACACAATGGAAACCATTAGAGTTAGTTAGCTAGTCGAATTATAGAGATAACTAATGTATGAGATAAATAGTAACATTGTTGGGAGTTGATATTAAATTCTAGCATGGAGTTGACAAAAAACAAAGTATTAGAACGTTACGAGCATACATTGTAATTTGTGCTTATGTATTATGATCATTAATAAGAAATGTTAGACCATTGCTCTTGTGATTGATACATCTGCTTTTGCATTATTGCGATGTTTAAACATTTTTATTCTAACTAAGAGTTATAAATCATTACATGACGAATGTTGGTGAATTGGCACACCACACCATCAATTTCACTAAAAGTTCCAATACATATGATATCACACCCATCCTATAGTCATTGCTAAAATTTGTTCTATTTTATAATGAGAATAAAGTGTTCAAATTGAAATCACATGTTTGTATCATTGTAGATAATTTACTTGTGTTGCTCATACTTAATTGTTTGATAACTTACAATTTCACATAACTATGATTATCATTCGATTAATTGCACTGCTCATTTTTGTGTCTAGGGCTTCCTAAACCAGTGACAATGCCAATGCCATAACTATTAATCTCCATAAATTAGTAGTTATCCCTTAAGAACCTCCCATGGGAGTACTTAGATTATCCAAACTCGACTTATATATTATGAATAACATTTATGTAATTTAAGTTTGTTTTGGATAGCCTCATGTAACCTTAGAAGCATAGTTTTCTTATTTAATCTTATTATCGTCAAAGATACTGTCAGAGTATTAATGCGGTGAAGCCGCTGCTGGGTATTAACTTGCCAAACCAGCATAGAGAAGACACTTTTACGCGGCCTTTAAAAGGATCGTGATTTGTGATTTGTGATTTGTGATTTAGTTAACTCGTCTCTTTCCAGAAGGCTCCTCGAGCCATCCTCTAGAAGTGTGAGCGGCTCGATCCATCATTAACCATGGAAGAATTCTGGGATTCGTCCGAAGTGCCTTCCAAGCTGGATGAAACCTTCCACAGGTGGGACGTTCACATTTGATCTACTATTATGTTTTCTCAGTAAATAACATAACATGAGCCAAATTCGAGTTAAATACAATCCCAACAGAACTGCCATGTTACTTTAGACCTTATAGAGTATATGGTGCACAGTCATATTGTCCTGTCTCAGTGGGATGCACAATGCCAGTCTCTCTATAAAAATCCAATCAAGTGAAGAATATTGCCTGCTACCCAAATCGATTTATTATTCTGGGCTGTGCGAAAACACCAATAAAACGAGGATTGTTCTGTGATACCCAATTCAAATGTTCTTTTGAGACTGGGCTTTTATCCCTGATCAGGTGAATTTGGTCTGGCAATTTTGCGGTGCTCTTTGGTATTTGTGTTTGGGAGATCAATCCCTGCCTATGTAATTGAATAGAAATCTCCAATCTAATCCCAGGAGGATCACCCTCTGTATGTTGGAGGTAGCAATCCACTCTTTTAGATTGAATCCACTCTTGAGTATTGGCGAGTACTGCAAGTATGCCAAATATCCCGAATACCTGCCATTTTTATCAATAATTTTCCTGAATATAATGCTTTATTTTGTTTTTCCCTCTTTTTAGCATTTTTTGCCCAGTATGCTGCATATGCCAAGTCACCTTCCTTGTTGAGTACAAGTATGGTAACCATGGTGATGAGTTACACTCATAGTTCAATAGTTGGGGGTTTTCTCGATAAAAATTAGATCATTCAGTACATATCCCATTTTGTTGTTGCGTCAGCAACGACCTAGATTGATCTTCAATTTTGGGCCAAAAGGAGATAAATTTCAAGTTGTTACTGTATGAATTTTGAATGTTAAGCTGATTGAGGCATTTGGTTTTCCATTCACGATAATTTGTGATGTTTGAATTCCTCCAAAGTGGTTCTAGATTATGAATGCACTATTCCTGTTAGAAATACTAAGTTCCGTATTGTTTTTGTTACAGCACTTGAGGATACTCAGCGGCAGCACTAGTTATTGGTTCTCAAAGACCAAAAATATCAGTCAATTAATCAGACTATTTATGGGATTTAACGAAAAAAGTCAGTGAGTTAGTCTAACTAGGTCAATTAGTTTAATTATGTCAATTAGTGTCACTAGGTCAATTAGTTTAATTATGCCAGCCAGTTTAATAAACAAAAAAGTGGGAGTTAATGAAAAATGTCAGTCAGTTTGTCAGTGAGACTAATTAACAAAAAGTGGGAGTTTTGTCATTAGAATAGGGGTAATTTGAAAGAGACTATTTGGGCCAAGTGAACGTCCATACTGCCTTAGATTGGTCTGGGTTGGCGTACACACCTCAGGATAGTTTCAGAATGCATGTGCTGAGGATTTGCCAGCAATTGAGTGTTGTTACTAGCCGCTAATATTGTTTGTCCTTTCGATGTTAGTGTTGGAATCTGCTATCAAGTCAAATATTGGTAAATTGCTGAAATTTTTCTGTTGACAGTACGGAATCTATGATTGCTGGTACAATTATTATCGTTGTTTGTTTTGTGTTGTTGCTGCTGTTAACACTTTTAATTTCCAGATTTTTCTTTTGATGATGATGATGATGATTACTGTCTGCTGATGATATGTATATATATCAGATTCGAAGTTTTGGAACATAATGGTGGTATAAGTTTTGGAACTCCTCCCCGAGGTGTTCTTCCTCCTTTGCATCCCCTGCTCTCTTCCCCTTGGGCTCCCCTCCCTCGACTCCTTCCCTGTAAGGCTGCTCCCCTTCCACCCCCACCCCCACCGTCCACCCACTTGAAAGGCAACTCTCCCCTGCCCCTACCTTCTCTCTGTCAACCTTCTCCTTCTCGACGACCTTTTTGTCCTTGACAAAGTTCTCTAACTCTTCCTCCTCCATACTTTCCATTTTGACCTCCCTAACCTCACCCTCCTCTTCGACCTCACTAACCCCACCCTCCTCCCCAATCTCATAGACCTTGGCCTCCGATCACTTAAGTCGTCAACCCTCGACAACCCTGTTTCCATCCTCCCACCCTCATCTCCACACATTCTTGTCACGGCGACCCCATTCCTAGCCCTAGCCCATCTTCTCCTCCTCTCTAATGGTGGACAAATTGAGCCTTTTTCTCCAGTAGCAAGGTTTTAGGGTGAAGGCAAATGCAGCAACAAATGTTGATTTTCCAGAACCTAGCACATCACTGTTAATTCCAAGCAAAACAAATTTACTGAATTAAAGTACAACTAGGTTATCAACGATAAATTTAGCGGAAGCAGAAAAATAAAAAACCATAACACATTTCCACAAAGATATTCGGGTAAAACACCCCTGGAAAAACCCTTGCGGGAAAACTAGTTCTGAGTTTGGTTTTATTAGATAAAATCTTGGGCTCTCGTCCTGGGATAATGACCCATCAAAAGATTACAATGCTGTAGCTGATATCCTAGCCCACCTGACTGCTATTTCCCTCACTGCCCCCTGCACTCTTTCCTCAACCCTGCCCACTCAGACACAAGTACACGAGCAAGACTCCCTCTTGCTCCTATGCACTCATTGTGTACCTTTCACTCTCCTTAGATCTGCTTTTATAACTCCTAATGTCTAAAACCCTATCTTCAAAGTGATCAACGATCAAGATCTGATCTTGATCTCTTTGAGATCAACGACTGTGACTTAATCTCTCGTTGAGATGACTTAAATCACTTAAGTCACTCAACTTCATACAAAGTCACTTTAAGTCATTACATAAAAGCTACTTTAAGTCATTACATAAAAACCACTTTAACAATATAGAGAGTGTCGCTCGGACACTCTTGCTCCTATGCACTCATTGTGTGCCTTTCACTCTCCTTAGATTTGCTTTTATAACTCCTAATGTCTAAAACCCTATCTCCAAAGTGATCAACGATCAAGATCTGATCTTGATCTCTTTGAGATCAACGACTGTGACTTAATCTCTCGTTGAGATGAATTAAATCACTTAAGTCACTCAACTTCATACAAAGTAACTTTAAGTCATTACATAAAAGCTACTTTAAGTCATTACATAAAAGCCACTTTAACAATATAGAGAGTGTCGCTCGGACACCTCTGCATGCTAGGCACCGCCAATGTAGAAGTACCTGTTTGAGCTACCCCAAAAGCTAACACTCCCTCTTAGCCTGGAAGGTACTTCTGGAAGAACCTCCTCTTGGATCAATCTCTGACCCCATCAAATCTGCTGCTGTTGTAGCGGCTCCCTCTGAACTGGAAGACCCTCCTGCTACCTCCGCTGCACTTTGATCTAATCTACGATCCAAGATCCCCTTGGACCCCACTACAGGCCGTCCCAACACCCTGTACAACATACCCTCCCTGATGCCAAGCCTCATTGTCGCATCCTGGGTATCTGCTCCTTCTGAACGTATGAGTACGTATCCATCCTCGAACATAACTGCATATCCCATGTCCTCCAAGGCTGATACTGAGAGCAGATTTACCTTCAACCTTGGGACATACATCACTCCTGCCACCTCCAGAGAAACTCTTGACTCTAGCTAGAATCTTACACATCCAACCCTCTTCACTGCATGCATGGTATGCATCCCACTCTTCACATAGCAATATGAGTCTTTCTCTGAAACACTAAGGAGCATCGACCTTATTCCCATTATATGGCGAGATGCTCCATTATCCAACACCCACGTATCACTGCCCGGACTTGCTGCCCGAGGCTGCTCGTAGCCTCCTGCTGCTGCCCGGGTCCTTTTCTGGGATGTCCGGAGCCTTTTTGGGTGCTTTTCGACTATCCCAGCCTACTGCCTAAGCTGCCTGCCTATTGCCCGAGACTTCTGTGCGTTGCCCGGACAATTCTCGGGCTGCCCAGTTGCTGCCCAAAAATTTCTGGGCAGACTGCTCGCTGCCTGAGGGTTTCTCGGACCTGTCCGCACTCTCCATGGCTACCTAGAAGCTTCCGCACCTCTGCTAGGCTGTCTAGGCAGCCTTGCGGCCCTGTTGGTTGACTTCTCTACTGGCCGACGGCTAGTTCGGTGGCTTGTTCTTTTTTGGCGGTTTGATCCTCTGCCGCCACCCAATCCACGCAGACTGTCTTCTGCCATCGGCTATGCGGTCTGCTGCTTAACTTCCAACACAACGATTGCTCCACGATCCGTCCACTCTGCAGCTTCAACTTGACCGACTGCTTCAAATCTTAGCAGCTAGTCGGCTGCTATATCTGTGGCCTAGCCACCTCATGTGCGCTTGTAACTCACGGCCTCCACGTAGTGTGCTACCGGTGGCTCTATCTGTCACTTGGTGGCTGCACTTTCCACGTAGCCCAACTCTTGTCTGCTCCTAGCCTTGTCTTCAAATTTCTCAAACTGATTTTGCAATTCCAATCTAATCTATCCAATCTTCTCTAATGGTGCCATGCATGGGGCAACTTGGCCTCTTCTACTAGCCAAGTGTTGTTTCAACCTATGAATCCCCCCCCTCTTTATGTGTTTCTTGCAATACATCTCCTCATTGACAAGATCAACATGGATCCATGCAGGGTCCTTGACTCTTGGAGCCATGGTAAAATTCCAATTTGCCAATTCAGATATGCAACATTGCAAACCCTATCTTAACATGCAAATTTCGTACTTCAAACTTCAAACTAGTAGAAGGTTGAAAGTAAAAAACTTTAAAGAAAGATTTCAGATCTGCAATTTAATGATAGAAAAAAACAGGGACAAATTTATCATTTAACTATTAAGTTTTAACATACTTGGGAATGAGAAGAATGGGTAGTGGGAACAAGAATTTGGTCCACAACTCCTCCATGCTTGAAGATGGGTTGTAGCCTCCTCACTTAGATAACAAATCCATTGCAAACAAGCCAAGATAATTACCAAACAAGCTCCAAGCTCACTCTAAATCATTGCTCTTCAACGCTGCTCCAAAACTCCAAATGCTCAATGAGAGAGGTGTGAGGTAAATGAAGGGGGGCAGGGCTCTCTTTATAGTATTTTTGGTAGGGTTTAGGTTTTAGGTGTTTAAATTTTTTTTTTTTTCATGCACAGTTTGCAGTGGAGGGGTCCAGGACCGACTTGGCTGAGTAGGTACAGACTCGGTCGAGTTGGGCTGGTTTGGAACTGAACCACCCCCCTGAACTATAAGCCATTGGCCGACTTGAAGTGGTCAGGGGTCAATTCGATCAAGTTGACCAAGTTCGAGTCAACTCGGTCCGAGTTTTAAAATCTTGCCTTGGACAAGCATGTTAGGTTCTTGTGGGTTCAGATTAGCAGGAGTGCCCCCTACGTTAGGTTATTTACAATGCAGTTTTCTATTCTACCCAAATCTTGTCACACTTTGCACTTCACATGGAGATTGAGGGGGCCTTTCGATGACCTTTATGTGGATATTTCCCACTACTCAACTCTAGGTGAGGTTATTCTTTTGGGGGACTTCAATGCCCATACCAAGAATGCACAAGCGCCATTAAATGATAGATTCGAAGTTGTACTTTGCCTTCAGCGGATCGACATATCGTAGGCTTTCACAGGACCTCTAACGAGGGGATCGTGCCACTCAAAGCATATGGGAGAGAGTTCTTGTAGCTTGAGAAATCCCACGATTTGCTGATCTTGAATAGTCGCCCTTTCTACCCAAAATTAGGGGGTTTTATATGCCTCTCCCACAATGGTGGAGCCAGTGTGGTTGACTATGTCTTGACCAACTAGGAATTTTTTTTGAATAAAATTTTTGGGTGTTGAGGTCTGCTTTGGAAGTACAGTTCATCCCACTCTCTAGCCCATAAGTGAGAATGAGATTTGCTAGTATCTTGCCAATGCCACACAAATATCGTAATTAACCAAACAACCTTCATCAATATGTAGAAATAAAGAAAGGACCCTTCCAAAGGTGCACCTTATCAAACTAATTCAAATCAGCAATAAATATGTGTTGCCATGAACAAATAAAGATAGCAACAGCCTCTTAGAGAGTAGAAATGACAGCAACAAAACAATATGTTGATCAATAACCAACAACAAGAGATAAGGAGGGTTTAACCTCACCCTTAACCCTTCTTTATGGAGCCAAACAACCCATCTACAAAAGGTCTTCACAACAGATTTATAAAGGCAACTTCAGCAACAAAATTCAGCGATGAAAGATGAAAGAAGATGATGAATCTCACATAGAAAACCCTTAACTTGCCTTGCTCTAGCTAGATATTCCACTAAGCCCTTCAACTTCTTTAAGCTTCTTTCACACCTTTTGCAACTTCCTCTTCAAGTATTTATAGCATGCAACTCTAGTTAAAACCCTAATTAACCAAACAACCTTCATCAATTTGTAGAAATAAAGAAAGGGCCCTTCCAAAGGTGCACCTTATCAAACTAATTAAAATCAGCAATAAAGATGTGTTGCCATGAAAAAATAAAGATAGCAGCAGCCTCTCAGAGAGTAGAAATGACAGCAACAAAACAATATATTGATCAATAACCAACAACAAGAGATAAGGAGGGTTTAACCTCACCCTTAACCCTTCTTTATGGAGCCAAACAACCCATCTACAAAAGGTCTTCACAACAGATTTATGAAGACAACTTCAGCAACAAAATTCAGCGAGGAAAGATGAAAGAAGATGATGAACCTCACATAGAGTAAACCCTTAACTTGCCTTGCTCTAGCTAGATATTCCACTAAGCCCTTCAACTTCTTCAACCTTCTTTCACACCTTTTGCAACTTCCTCTTCAAGTATTTATAGCATGCAACTCTAGTTAAAACCCTAGCTAAGGCGCCTTCCCTACTAGTCTCTTCACTTGCTTGATACGATGCACCTCTCAAGGCCGGATTTCAGTCCTAGTGCACTACTAACCTCCACATGGGTGCATCATTAATAAGCTTTTAACTTCCTTTAACTCCACTTATACTCATTTCTTTCACAAGGTTAGGGCCGACCCCTCAGGTGGCTCATAACTTCAATTTTATTTTGAATTTTGACCATATTTAGACCTCACTCTAGGGCTGACCTCATGATGATCGATCCATGCATACTATATGGTGCTATCCTATTTAAGTTGAAGCACTCCTCCATAAGAATCTTCTAATGCATCTTCTTTGTGTCGAACATGTTGGTGAGGTGGCATTTGACCATGCTAAGGGCTCCATGTGCTTATCAAGACTAGGGCATTCCTATTTTAGGTGTGTTACTGTCCAAAGTTTCACTTAAGTGAGAAAGCCCTGAATCATGAGTGCAACCCTAGGGGAACTAAGGAAGGCTGCCCATTATCACCACATCAACTCTTCTCACTTTAGGCCATCTTTGCTTTGACACAAGGGGGTTATCCCTAGAAGGTGTACGATAAACCTTAGAAATAGATGAATGGGTGGACCAAGATTGGTGCCAATCTAAAGGGCGATGGAGTCAAGATATGTGAACAAAGAAGGTTTAGAATAATACAGAGAAGGTGTAGTAAAGCCATACATTGATGTGCCATGACTAGTCCAAGTGGATTTTCAAGTTATATGAGAGTAGGTGAGAGACTTTATATAAGATGCAATGTCACCACTATGAATTTGCAACCTAGATATAATAATATGTAGTTGTAAATAATGAAGGAAAAACTATAACATGAGATCATAAGTGAAAAGGATGAAGCAAGATAACCTTCTAAAGAATGAACAACCCAACTAAATATCACACACAATCTCATAAGATCAAGCAAGCCATAACACGTGTAATACTAAATCTGTCATTACAGCAGAAAGTTCCTCCAATATTCAAGATTACATCAAAGGCTAGGGAGGGTTAAAAACCTCAAACCCTAGTCTCTTCTCCTTGTGAAAAACTGCCCTTTAGAGATTACTTCTAGCAACAAGAAACAATGGCTACTCTAATATAAAACCCTAATCATCCAAGAGAAAAGAGAACAATAATGGAAAACTTCACACATGTTTGCCCCTCGACTGCCTCCTCCTCTCACTTAGGCTGCCTTTTATAATCTTGAGTTTACCCTAAATCCAAAACCCTAGATCTCCAAAGTGATCAATGGTTGAGATTAGATCTCACCATCACTTTAGATTTAATGGCTAGGATTTAATTTAACTCACTAATGCCAAATACTTAGGCATTTAATTAAATTAAACTCACATCAATTACAAAGAGGCATTCACTTTAATAATCACTTTATTAAGTGAATCTCCCAAGTCTTGAAAGGCATTAAGGACAACTTCCATATGTTAGACACAAAACTGATGTGGAAGTACTTGTCCGATGCTACAAACATCAACACTCCCTCTTAGCAAGGAAGGTACTTCTCGAAGAGCTACTTTGAATTGGTTCTTCCTTCGACCCTGGCATAATGTTGCACACATCATCCTGCACATTGGCATCCCTCCAATGCTGTTGGTCAGCTGCTCCCTGAACACTGGAAGTCACGAAATCGATGACGCTACATATCAGTGCCATGAAGTTTGGAAACTTTGTCGAAGGCCTCCTCTCCCTCAATGTACTCCTAGAAGCCTCATCTTGCTCTTGAGCATCCATCAATGTCATCTCGTACCAACTCTGTCTCCTGACAGAACTGGAAGGGGCTAACTCCCTCTTTCCATCTGAAGGTTGACTCCCCACACTAGAAGTCTGTGAATTCTGATCACCCTTCGGAGCCTCCTGCTCCTCGTCCTTTGTCACTAACATTGATCCATGATCCAAGATTCACTTGGATCCACCTACAGGTTGGTCTTGCAACCTGTATACCTTGCGCTCTCTGACACCAATGTTGACTGCTGTGTCAGGGCTAGCTCCCTTTGAATGCATGAACACTTGTCCGTTTTGGAACAAGACTGCATAACTCTTGTCCTCCAGAGCTGAGACTGAGAGAAAATTCCTCTTCAGCTCTGGGACATACAACACATATTCCACCTCCAGAGAACATCCTGACTCCAGTTGGAACCTGACTGTCCCAACTCCCTCTACACCACACTTGGTATGGGTGCCAAGCTCCACATGCAGTTCCGAGTCTCCCTCTGAAATACTGGTGAACAACTCATGTGTCCTTGTCATGTGATGAGTGTGAAAATTCCAGGTCCTATCAACTTGCCTTCTTGGTCTGTCTTTGACCAAAGGAAGGTTCTAAGTTTCACTGTCTTCTTGTTTAGTTTTCAGCTGTTTTATAACAGCCAACAGTTCAAATACTTTCAAGCTGATTTGTTACAGTTATGTTCTCAATTTGGGTGCTCTAGCATGTCGTTTTTGTCATAAGAATTAGTACATGCAACTCAAATAAACATAACACACCTAATACATCATTTACTGCTGATTATGAACATATCTAAGAACTAACATCATGCATTTGTAGACACAGGTATTTTTGGTCAACATGACCCTGGACAAAACCCCCCCGGGGAAAACCAGTTTGAGATCTATGTGTATATATGAAGAAAGAAAATGAAGGGTTACAGTAAACACAATACAAGATAGAACCTG
>SNQJ01S0105919.1:0-11610 GCA_010110895.2 Picea sitchensis | reverse complement strand
GATCAATTGGATCAATAGGCTCAACTATCTCCCTCTAAACTGCTGGAGGGTGAGGGGGAGAAGGAACCATCTCTTCCTGTCTCTCACTATGAATCTCCATGTGAGATCCTCTAGATCTCCTGAAGGCTACTTCCTCCTCAAAGGTAACATCTCTGCCCACCTCAATCTGTCTTTGACCAGGGATGTAGATCCGATATGCCTTCGAAGACTCACTGTACCCCACAAATGTACCCTTTTTGTCTGAAGGGTCTAGCTTGGTCCTTTCCTCCTTGGGTACATGAATGTATATTGGACACCCAAATATCCTGAAGTGTTCAACCTCAGGCTTCACTCATGAACTTTGTCCATACTAGACATCTTGTGGTTCCCTCGTGGAACACATGTCTAAGACATATCGAGGTTCCCTCATGGAACCAATGTCTCACAAGACATATCGAGGTTTCCTCGTGAAACCAATGTCTTGGTTCCTTCATTTGACTGTTTGAGGCATGTTAGTATGAAGTCCACATTCCCCCCTACTAGTCCACACAGGACCCTCTGGGGAGAATGTCTCATGATGCTGCCTCAAACATCAACAACACCCATGCCATGGATTAGTGCTTATGCTTAAATTCAAATAGCAGTGTAGTATTTTCCTCCATTGGTCTCAATATGGAAACCTTCATCACCCACTCACACAGTGAAGATAGCAGTTGTTCCAGGAGGAATCTCGGGGATCGTCACTTCAAATCCATTATGCAGTATTTATATACGAAGACAAAGGCCGTTTGAGTTGCTATCATAATATCAAAGGCGTTTGCTAGCTCTCTGTCATCTCAAACCGTATGTTAGCTCCAACGCAAAACCTGGATAGCCACCTCACATTAGGCTACACCGACCATTACCTCCATGGTTTACTTAAAGACAATAAGGATCCCAAGTAAGTGGTGTGTTTGATGCAAGAGTAAGGGGTACACAATCCTGATAGCATAATCACACCCATTTTGTTATCAGCGAGATGGACTCTACCCCAGTTGAGATTTAGATTGTTGCAGGTTACTCTTTGCATTTCTTTCATCGCTATCATTTGCAATATCATGCATCGAAGCCTCGTAGATCGCTATCCAGGGCAATGAAACGGAAGCATCAGCCAGGAAAATCTCTAGGAGTCCGTAGAAGGCCTTGGGGTTGCTACGCTGCGGAGATTCGAAATCCCTTTACGAAACAAAGGCACTGGTTGGGCACCTTCGACACAGCCGTTAATGCAGCCATGACCTACGACCAAGCCTCCTTATCCATGAACGACTGTAGAGCCTGTACCAACTTCATCTATGCTCACGTGGGCTTTGCAGTCATGTCTCAGATCAATAAAACGACAACATCTGGGGTTTGTTCCCCACTTCTCACATGAGGTTGGACGCCATTCCTCGAACGCTGCAATCAAAGCCTCTGATTTCAGGTTCAAATATACTATCTTCATTCCTTACATTTAGCACAACGAAATCTTCCGTGCATGGACTGCAAAATATATTTCCCGTAGAGGGAGTTAGGATGCAACAAATTTGCAGGAGCTTCTCCACTTTGGTCATGTCCTTTGATCCTATTTTATTCAAATTGCTCCATTAGCACCTAAGCTAAGTTAGGCTTCCATTTCCCTTTCATTTACCTAGGCCCTGCTGTGAGGGAGTCAAGCCCAATCCTGCTCTGATACCATGCTGATTTTTCTATATGAGATAATATGAGATGATATATGATCGATATATTATTACAATGATGAGTGTTCCATATATAGAGAACTTATGGTGACCATCCATTAAAGGATGCGTCCCTTGGATAATAAATAACTACTTATTTATTATATATATATTTATACCTTGTAAAATATCATGTCACATATATATATATATCTGGAAGAATGTCTTCCTGATGTTGTCCAAACATCAACAAGTTCTATCCGGAGTTTCTTTCTTTCGGCCTCAGATGCTAGGAGTATCCCCCTCTCCTACATCCCCCCCAGGATCATACAACCAGACCTCCTGATAGTCCCTGAATACTCCGACAGTGAGCTAGTGCCTAGTTCACCTCCCTCACCCTTGGCCATCCGATCCGGGAGACCTTGACAGCCTCAAGGCTCATTGTTAGACCTCTCTCTCACTCTCTCTCTCTTATCATGGTTATATACTTTCTGAGACTACTTGACTTTAGATTTCTTTCTTTATGTTATTTTCGGCATTATCTAGGAGTTGTGATTCCACTCCCACATTGTAATCATACTTGTAGTTCTCAGTCCCATTGACCTACTTTTGTAGTCATTTGTTGGACATTAATAAAATTATCTTATCTTATCTTATCGAGTTCTTTTGATCTATTTTGGTCTTTTGTGGAAATTAATATGCATTTCATTTCAAGGAATTTAATGGGAAGATGGCTTGATTAGAAATTGGGGGTTCAAATCTGTTTCAAAACACTGGTATGATCAGACAGGACTAAAGGAATTTAATTCCATTTTTTTAAGTTGTATTTGTATGATAGAGAGTAATTTTGGAAAATATTGAAAACACTGCATTGTACACAGGAAATTAACAGGACAGACTGTTGTCATATATGGACATCATTTTGGTTCTACGAATATATTACCATGGTTTAGAACTAGTTTTCTGTATTTTGGCCTTTGATATAGGACATTTTTTGAATCAGGTGTTTTCAGAGCTTGGTTATTCGAGGTTTACTTCCAAATGAAGCTGCTGATCTGGCTTTGAAAGTGGCTACTGGAACAGGTATATTATTCTTGTTTTCAAGTTTATTTTAGTTTCAAAATGTAAGGCTTAAAGTCAATTTGTCAACCACGTGTGGAAAAACATAGCTTATTTCTTCTATGTTTGTTACATTGCTTGTGTCATTTTAGTTCTTTGGAACCTTTGCTTTGAACAATAATCTTAGTTTGAATCTCCATATCTAATCCGCAGAGAGACTTTGTTCTTTCGAATCCTCTATTTAACGGGCATTCAAAGTTTCAAACATTAAGTTGCATTCATGGAGTATATATGTTGTAAATCTGGGAATTCCTTGTTATATGGTAGGTACAAGTTACCTACAAAACCTCTGTCCAGAGTTATGGTTGGGTTATTGGGAAAATCATACAGAAACCTTTCAGAAATGCTGTTATTTAAATCTGAGATCCTGAGTTTTTTTCCCAAGGAAAACACCTCGTGGAAAACCCTACGAGTACTTCCCCATGGTCCATGGATGGTAAATGGGGTAAACCGTCAGCCCCGATTACAGAGCCTAAGCCTGAGGGGATCAAGAGAGTCGAAGTCATGACCTCCCCAGCTTTGGGGGAGAGATTTCACATCTGGCTCATGAACACTTGAGCTAACCCTCAGGGCTATGTGATCATAAGTTTATATGAAATGATCATCCAATTTGAGACCTCACAAATAGTTTAGAATATACTGTAGTCAAACTCAGAAGAAGGGTGCCATGGTCAAATTCAGAAATGAATTTCAAGTTGAAATTAGGAAATATATCTGATTGTCATGAGAATTGAGGCAGCTGAACAATGAAAAAATGGGGGCTAAAAGAGCTTTTCTAATGAAAGGCATAAATTAAAATTGTGAAATCTTCAAATAACCAGGTTCAGCAATCTAAAAGTTAACAATGGATGCTCAATGCCACCTTGAGTGTGTTCTCGATAGTACCATATTAACTTTAGGACCATAACTTGTACAGACTACATTTCAGAAGATACTCAGCAATAAGAAAGAATAATACCATGGTTTGCTTGTGTTCTTATGCAAAGTACCGCAATGTCATAATACCAGTTAAAAATAAACCACAATTCTTGTGCCAACTACTTCATCTTGACATAGAATTTGAAATTGCTCCAATTCTCATGTCTTAATTCTAAGCTTTCCCCATCAAAGTTGGAACTTGGAAAAAAGACTCCGGTATTTTCAACTATTTTTTTGATTGTTGAATGTTATCTCTAAAATATGCACTGCAATATTTTCAAAGTTCAATCATTAAGCACAAACCCCAGGGAAACTTGAGAACATCACCCATTGTCACCTCGGTGATCGTTCTCCTCACTTTAGGCTGGTTTTTCTCTGGTGCAAGGGGGGAATCCCTAATAAGTCTATAAATATGTATTTATAAAGCTGATATAAAAAACCAGATTTGTAGAATGAAAAATATTTTTGGATTTTACCTATAAAGGGAGAAGCCAAGCAAGACCTAGTGCCTTGTGCTTTGGGCAAATGGATTCAAGAGAATAATTTGATGAAGATGCTTGAAATGAAACGGAGAAAATCAGCGAAGCCACTTAATACATTTACTCTACTGATTAGATCAACCACATTGATACATAAGGCTGAGTGATAAGCTCATAAAAATATCATTTCACATCCCTTAGTCATTAAACAAGTATATCATGCAACCATCAATGCAAAAGAGAACAGAAAACAGCCTTCAGAGAATAGAATAACATTCAGCCTTAACAAATCTGGCAACATCAAGAGATCAAAAGAGGGCTGAATGCCTCACACAATTCTCCTCCTCTTGATACAAAACAGCCCCCAAATGGAGTAAACAGTTCTGAAAAGAGGAATACACTAGCAGATTCACTGTGGTAGCCTTAAACATCAACATAATCTAGAGCAAAAGAAGAAGATACAGGAACATAACTTCACCAAAATGCCTTTCAACCTGCAAAATGACAATGTACTTGGCCTCATAGGGGGTATTTTCCTCCTCTTGGGCTTCTGTCTTTACAATGAGAGTTCTTTTCCTTTCATAGCTTTTTCCAACCACCTTTCAATAAAATATATTTAGAAAATACTAGGAGCCTCAATAAAATAGTATAAAGAAAGCCCTAGAACCTCCAAGGAAGAGTGCTCCTCTGGAAACTTCCAACAAAATATTATTTAAAAACCCCTACTGATTCCTCAATATTTTCTTCTAGTAATTTATTTTAAAGAACCTCCTAGAAGCCTCCATTAAAATGTGCTCGAATTCTTCATAAAATATTATTTAAAATTTTCTGATTCCATCTTTTCCTCCATAGATTCTTATTATAAACTCTTAGAAGCCTATTTGAACCTTCTTTTCCATAAAATATGGCATAAAGATCCTCATAACCATCCTCTAATGTGTTGCGCTCCTCTAAATACATAGCCATTGCCTCTCCATATGTAAAGATCATCCAAACATGAAAATAATAATTGATCTACACCAAGCCATTACAACTTGTAAATGATGTTGTTTCTCCAAGGGTACACATCTCCTGAGACTGCACTGCTGAGAAGATAATGCCTTCAAAAATGCAAAATGAACCATGCATTTTGAGGGGGTAACAGTTGAACATGTCCTTCAGTCATGCAAAGCCTTTGATCTTGAAATACAGTTTTAACTTTTACTTGCAAATGTGCATCTGCTTTCTCCATCTTGTTGTTTCTAGCTGTTTGGGGCTTTGGGGTAGTCTCAAAGTTATTTTCAAATGGAAGTATTTGGATTTCCCTGCGCAACAAATCTCTATTAACTGTATTCTTGTTGATCAGTTAGTAGGCATATATGTGTGTGTGTGTGTGTTATATTTTTGTACATCTGTTTTTTCCCATATTTAGTGATTTTACGAAATGGCATCACCTTTTCTATTTAATTTAAACCACAAAAGTTAAGATACAAAACCTTGGCAACTTTATTACTCTTTTGATGATGGCCATGTTAACCTGATTTGCCTTCTTAGTTCTTTGGAGTTATGGACTTTGACTTGTACCCTTTTCCTATAGAAATTTGTCCCGTATCACATTAGAAAAATTTGACCTTCGAATTAATAACTTGTGCCTCTATACCCCCGGATGGGGTGATATCCAGTGGTCACGTCCACCATGACAACATGCACGTCAACCACCCCCTCTCTCCTAGGGTGGCGACCCGACAGTGCGCATTCACTCCACCTGCAACTGCCTCTGCAATTGCACCTGTAATCGTCTTCCCTCCTGTACGTCGTTCGTGTGGAATTGATGGCTCCTCGGCTTCCTTTGCAGGTTAACCTTGTCATGCACCCACAACAGATGGCTCATTATGAACTCTTCTTGGCCCCGCGAGCTCTTCTCCTGGCGCTTGTTCTTCTTTCCAAGCATGCCCTCCTTCTCTTCTCCGAGCTTCGACCTTTGGCCTCGCACACCTACTGCACACCCTTTCTCCCTCGGTGCGACTCACTCTGCGCTCATTTCATGCGTTGGGTTTGCGCGCCTTGAGGTTCTAGTTTTGTTCGTCATTGGTCGTTGTGTTGGGAGGGGGATGTTGTCCCTTAGCTTGTAGGCGTGTCTTGTTGCGTTAGGCGGATAGTCGTTCCTCTTTGTTGTTCTATGCATGTTTTGCCCAGTTGCCCTTGTGCCAGTGCTTGGAGTCATAGTTGCCTGTTGCCTGGACTGCATGCTTGCGTTCATCGTCAGTGGTGTAGTTCACTGTTGTCGTCGTCACCTTCTTGCCTTTTAACCCCCCCCCAAAAAAAAAAATATAAATTTTTTTTTTAGCACTTCCGCATCGCCCATAGTCGTAACGATGGGGTTGTTACAACAACGTTTCATAAAGGATTGAATTAGGATGATTAGATCCTTTTACGATTTGAAAATTTTGCTCAACACTCAGAGGTTCATATCGTCTCGTATCATCAACTACGACAACTCCAAGAATAGAGAATGATGCGAAGACATTACAAGCCAAAGAAAAAGACGTGAAGCCCTTCCATCACTATGCTTTGAGGACAAAACATTTCAAAAGGGGAAGGCAATGTTATGAACACAATATATAGAAATAGATATAAATAAATAATAATTAATACATCATAATGAAAAGACGTGCCTCTTAATGAAAGGGAACCCCTGCGTGGGTATATATAAAACCCTCAATCTCATTGTAATCATCTCATATTTTACTCATATATATATATATATAGATATTCTTATCCATATGGATTTCTACATTGTGTTCCAAGTATTTTGGGATATTTAATTGGTGAGCCAGATAAGGTTGTCACAGTGATGGTCGGAAAAATAAAGTACAAAGGCACTCTAAATAAACACACTTTAACCGAAAGGCACATTTGACTAATTTGAACTTAGAGTAGCTCCTAGTGTCGAAATATCCTAACATTTAGAAGGCATGCCACATTATGTTAACAATTTATCTGCAGTGATTTTTGTGTAGAGGTAGAACATGACTCAATGTATTTGTTTGCAGTTGCAAGACCCATTGATCCATCAGATCTGATGAAAGAGGTTGAGCTGGCAAAGGGTTCAGCAAGAGTTGAAAGCCTAGTTATTAAGATCAAATCTATTTTTTCATCATTAGATGCATTGAGTATCAGTTTTCTTCCTGAAAAAGGATCAGTGGCTGCAGGTGATTATTACTCTTTAGGTTTTGCTTAATATTTGCAAGTCTTTTCGTTGCAGTGATCGTCATTTGTGTCTAATGATTTGTTTCCTTTCGGTCATGCAGCCATGAATAATTTCTTAGTTTGTGCTTCATGTTAGTTAACTTTCTTTTTTGTGCTTTTCATCATGGCAGTAGCAGGAGTAGACATGGCTTTACTTGAGAAGTTTTACAGCTCAGCAAAGGAGCTGGTATTTGTATATACTAGTTGATTGCTACTATGTTTGCATTTTATTATGCTCTGCGCTTGTAATTGAGGTTAAAATCTTGTTCAATCTTGTAATTGAGGTTAAAGTCAGTGAAGTAATTTGTCATCTAAAGGCTTTTTCTTGTTCTTTCTTTGTTTTTTTGTGTTGCACAAGGCAAGAACTTTAATTGAGCTGCATATGCATCAATTTACATAGTTTATTTTTCTTCTGCCCTGTATTATGTAGTTATTATTTCTTGGCATTTAATTTGGCTATAGTTGTTATTTTGAATGTGCTCTGGAAGTTTTCAATGCTGGAAGATATATCTACTTAAGCACCACTATTGTGCAGTACAAGATACCAGACTACCACAGTGTTTGAATTCTTCCCACATATCTGAATTTTACAGAAAGCAAGAACTCTAATTGAGCGTCGGAAATCACTGCTTATCCTTGCACTTTGTGAGCTTGAAGACCTCTTCTTCATATTTTAGTCGGGGGAAGCAAAACTTGATTTAGTTTACACTTTCCACCATACAAAAGAATAACTTTTGCAGATGATTTAGTTTAATTTTGTTCATCTTGCAGTTAATTGTATTTTAAGTGTATATTTCTTCCTTTGTTCCAAGTATTATCTTTTGTTTTAAGTGATGTTGCTCCAGTGCTTTTTCGAAGGCTTCCTTTTCCTCTTCTCTGTTGCTTTGTTCTGCTTCTTGATCCATGTCTCCTGCTTGATCTACAGTGTCTTCATGTTTTTGCTCGGTTTCTGGAGTTCATTTGCAAGTCTTTGGATACTTGTTAGTGTAGGGGCTAGGAAAGTACAATAAAGTGTTTGTGTAGATGATCTAATATAGAGTTTGGTATAGTCATTGTTGTGCGGGATACAACAAACAGTTCTGTTGACTGCCTATTCAACAAGGGGGTCAACTCCATGTACCATGAAGATATGCATCAACAGATGCAAACATGTCGAAGACTGTTTGGTTCTACTGGACAATTTTTGTCTCCAATACATATTTTTGTAATCGGAATTTCCGCACCCCTGCGTGGGTTAATAATGTAATAGGTCTGCATGGATCATAGTTAGGTTAGTTACCTTGGGATTTCTTCATTAAGAGAGTTTCTTTCACTGAGTGTTTTTTATCCTCAGGTTATTAATTTGGCTTTTAAGCTTTATTAATTTCCCTTGAGTTTTTCATTCCCACAAATAATTCCTCCAAAGTGGTGAAGGGCGTTCTAATGGATTTATCCTCTGGTAGCTAGTGTTTAGGAATGATGTAAATATGTAGTATACATAGTGTGTCCAAAGTCTTTTTATTCCAAATGAAAAGTGTTACAATAGTATACAACTACAAGCAGCAATCCTCAAACTCCAACTAGATTGCAATGGGAGAGTGCTTGCTTAAATAGCAAATGGTGAGGAAACCAAGTGAAGGAGGGTGCACCACATGGAGAAGAGGGGCACACCACTTGTGAGGGAAGGATGGCCAAGTGTGAGGGAGATGGCTGCCACCTCTCCCCACACTCTTAGAACTCGCCACTTGTGAAGCAAGAGTGATGTAGAGGGGTGCCACCTCTCAAGAGGTTGGCTGCTCACTCTAGAATGCGCCACCTCTCCAAGAGGGGCGCACCTCCCTTTAGCACATGCTCAAAACCAAATCAACACATGCCCACTTTGCTCCTTTATCCAATAGAAGTCATCCTTGTATTGCCACATAGCCTTTTGGGGCTTTATTTGTCTCCAACATGCCCCCACATGTTTCCTTGATTTTTGCTTTTGCTGATTTTATTTTGACTTTTTTGGGTTTTTTGAGCAAAAATGATTTTTAAGTGATTAAAATCACTAATTTTGCTCAACTAAGTGGGTACTTAGGTAATATGGGTGCTCTAGGTCCAAAAATGAGCACCTCCAAGGCATATTAAGTCCCCTAGTACCACTTTTTTAATACATTTTTATTTTTTAATTAAAAATTGCCGAATTCTGGCAATTGTTTAATTAACTGAAAAAATTAAAAAATCCTAAGGGGGACTTAGCACATTTCCATAAGAATCTAGGAGAATGTTTAGCATGGTAATATACATCAGACACTAGGCTTAGATCCATGCTAAGCCCTAACCATGGGTATATACTCCAGCTTTGGAGGGATTGAGTGGAAAAACTCATAAATTATAAATTGCCTGGACGACAAAATATAATAAATAAGTGAAAAAACACTCCAGAGTATAACTCATGCTTAAGACTAGGTGGCTAAGACCTTTTACAAGTTCATCATGCAACATCTCTTATTACAATTTTTTATGGAAACATGAAAAAGGTTGATCTTGATGACCGAATTTTGAACATGAAAATGTTCAATCTTTGGCGGCTCGCTGGAAATCCATCCTAGTGCAACTTGGTGGATAACAGGCCCAATACCAAACCACTGGTGAAGTCTCAAGCTGAACGGTAAAGGCATGACCCTCCAAATAAACAATCCCCTAATTGGCTTGCGCCCTCTTGGATGACTGAAGACCCAAAAATTCAGCCTCTATGAAGATGGCCTCAAAACCCTCTAGAAAAGATACCAATCTGTAGATTGGGCCACTGGAACCCCCCTGGTAGAGTCTTGGGCTGAATGATAGAGATCTGACCCTCCAAATGATTGGATCCTCAATCAGTGGTGCGCCCTCCTTTCTCTGAACATGTACCGAGCTCCAATAAATAAGATAACCGTGAAACTTCCTTCGGAACAGGCTGGAAAAGGCGCCCTAGGCCATATGAATAATACCCAGAAGTCTGTTTGCTCTGAAACCCTCTCCTATGCCTGGAACGAGCTCCTTTCCTCAAGGTGGTGCGCCCTCCTGCTGGAAACCCTCCTGAAGCTGCGCCCTAGCTCTCTCTGAACCCGTGGCTGATGTAGAATCCCTCTGAAGCTGAGTAGATCTGATGTAGAATGGTGAGGGAGAAATCTTTCACCTCCGTGACCAAGCTTGGACCAGGTTGGGTGGGATCTTTCACCACCGAGTTTATCTCTAGGGTTTGTTAAGTCAACACCCTCAAAACCCCCAAGTGCATGGGCTCACTAGCAAGAAGCCAGATATCGAAATGATAAACAACATAATGAGAGAATAGAAGCCCCTATCTCTCTTTTATCCTCCCTGCTCACCTTGTTTCTCCAAAGTGACTTTTACATTATTTAATTATTAATTAATTAATTAAATCACTTTAATTAATTAATTAACCATTTTACCTTGAAAAGTAGTTTATCTCTCCTTGTGGCTTTCCTGGTCACTGAAAGTCACTTCCCATCATCCTATCATGTAGTGTTGTTCCTCCCGATTCCAATGAGCTATTACACTAAGAGGTTCCTCCAAGTATTATGCCCAATATGACCTCCTTAGTGAATTTAATTAGCGTATAGCCCAAAATAACTCAAAATCACGGAAATCATCGGAATGCAACAAAACCAAAGCCAAGCTGTGCGGAATGGATCATAATGATAAAATAAGATGAGCGATGCAAGCCAGACCCCAAAATACCCCTCAATAGCTCATGTACTCACTATAACCTCCATCGGCTACTCTGGTCATCATAACACTCTGTAATATAATGATGTCCCAAAGTGGGGACATCACAGATTTGGATATTCAGGGACACTCGGGAGCACCCCTTTCACAAATAAACTTGTTGAAAACTTGTAAGGACTTGTGATCTCCCTTAATGAATGATCCCAAGCTATGTTGCATTGGTTTTCGGGACGGGGGAACGGCGGGGACTAGGGGACGCGTCCCCGGGACGGCTAGAGCGCACCTCCAAATTTTTCAGGGGACGGTGGGTTGGGGACGGCAATAATATAGGACGACAATAATATATATATATATATATATATATTAAAAAATATTAAAATTCACCATAAACATTTGTAGTTGTTTCAAGCTTGTAAGCATAACAAGCTATACTATACAGTATTATGCACAACCCTTACACTTGCCAATACTGAAAAAGCTCAAGCAATTTAAAAAAGATCCGA
>SNQJ01S0105918.1:7459-30021 GCA_010110895.2 Picea sitchensis | reverse complement strand
CCTATTTATGATGAATACGAATCGGACCTGGGGGAGACCGAACCAGAGGAGCAGAATATTTCCTGTCCAGAGCCAGTCAACGAGCAGCCACCGCCCGAGAGTAGCGAGCCTACGTTAGTTTTCCACCATCAACCTGTGATTATCAGAGATATTCAGCCATAGGTGAACAACTGTGTAGCAGAGGAAGGTGTCTGTCGCCCATTTTTTGGAATTTGCCACTCATTCTATGACCCTGTCTGCAAGTACATGGAGTGGCATTTCCCCTATGCCTTGGAGCCGCCCTATTTCATCTCAACGCCAGCCTGTAAGGAGGAGTTGAAGAGTGTAACCGCTCTGCTTTCACGGTTACACCATCCGCTGATGATCATCGACAGAAGGAAGGAGCTTCTATCCAGGAAGCTGCTTGAATGGCTATGGTGGAAGTTTTCTTTCACCTAGCCCATGTAAATTGTTTTATTAGCTTAGGACTGTACATAAATAAGCTCCTGTAAGCATGAATGTTTAGTTTGTTTTGTTTTTATTTTTCGGCCTGTATTTTCAGTAGCGGGATGTTTTGAGCCTGACTCCATAGCCCAACAGCAAGGCACTAAAGCTGCGGAACGAGTTCTTAGAGCATCACAGGGACGACTCTATCCCCCATGGAGCCTAATGTTAGCGATTATTTTTGTCTTAGGCGCAAAAGCACCCAGGTTTGCAGGTTGCTCAGGAAGTGCCCAAGCGCAGCACAGAAGATTCCCTGTTTTTCCGATAGCAAGGCAAGCGAGCGGGCAAAATAGCATTGGTAGCATCCAATATCTATTTACAAAGCAGATCGACGGTCATCGAGTTTTCGGAGCTACCGAGTTGCCTGAGGTTTAGCGCAAGAGGGAGCACCAATAGTTCAAATCAGATTTGGGTCGTCCGATCCAACCGGGACAGGTGGTAGCCTGTCGGCGTATCAGGTATCGAGAGTCAGAAAGCTCTCCGTCCATTGCACTTGAAAGTGCCGATCAACGAAACTCTGAAGCTTCTTTCGAACTAAGACCAGGATCTCAACACCAGGTCATATCAAGCGAACGGGTGAAGGGGGGACAACCCCTTTATAATAGAAAATACTATCTGGGCCGTCCATCTGAAGGACGCGCGACACGCATCCACGTCATGTAGGCATTCGGGAGTTCGAGCAGTAAGCATTCCTCGCCATTTTACATTTTGAAACCCCGAACCCCGATAGCGTCGAAAGCACCGAACTTCGGGCCCACAGTATTACCGGGTTAGTTCAGAGCCGTCAAATCAGTGGGGAACATGTGGCGACCGTTAGACCCTCCTGACATTTCGCCCATCGCGACTTTAAAAGAGAAAAATCCTAATCCTTTCTCATCCACGAACCCCAAAACGCCAAAAGCACTCTGACAGAGAGGCCAAAGGCGCCTAATTAAGATTCAAGAGAGGGGGCGCTTTGTTCTCTAGGCACTGATTCAATGTGATCTAAATCTCGATGCCAGCTTGAGGATAAATGAAGAAGAGATAAGGTGGTTGAAGCCTCGCTTCACTCATTAATTACAGGGTATGGACGTCCCAGCTGAAGGTCCACCCGAGATGGTCCTCCATACTGATTCTTTCCATGGAAGCTGCGCCGAGTCTCCAACTCGCCAGGGAAGCCTGCACAAACCAATTCAACATTTAAGGGCTCAGCTACCCCCCTGGCACGAGCCATGAAGAATTAAGGTAGCGTATGACAGTAGAATGCATGCCAGATGTGATTGAGGAGATGCCTCTGCTGGGCGAAATGGGGAAGAACATATGTAGGCATTTTGGCCATTTTTTGTATCGATCGATGGTAGAGCAGAGCTCCTGATTGTAAAGTTTTAGCACAGACTCTAGTTCTCTGGTTATGCAACTACATATGAGATTTCTTGCTTTATGACAGACAGTCTTTCTTACTTCGTCTAATTTTCGTCTCATGCTAAGAGAGTTCGTGAATGAATGATTCGTGCAGATCATTGCAATTATGTCATGATAAAGGATTTATTTATGCATTATTGTATTCTCTGGTTTTCTGTGTTTGAGCGCAAGAAGATCTTGTGTTTGGATGCCTTCTTCTACAGTCTGTTAGAAACCTGATGTTTACTACAGACCTTCGCATCTCCCTGATATAAGTCTTCCCCCTACTCACCCTTACTACACCTCACTGTCTGAAGTTCATGCAAGACCTCACCTGCCCATGCATTCTTGGCCTAGTTTTGGAGTTAGAGCTACATCGTCTTGAGTTAAACTCCATTTGATCACCTCATTAAACAAAACGTGACATTAAACTGATGGGCGTCGGGCTCTGCTCCTGCTGCAATCCAGGAGTGACTTCTGACGCTAACACCTACCTTTGACGATGAGCACAAAAGGATGAGGATGTAGAGATGTAGCTTCTGGGTATGAGGAAGTACTTCCAACTGCATAATTACTTTGCACATGAAGAAGGGAGAATTTCTATTTATGAGCTCAAGGGGAAAGCATCAATGTGTGGGATCAATATGTACAAGTGAAACACATTAATGAGAAGAAGGTTACTTGGAAGGTATTCAAGCGATATTTTGAAAAACAATATTTAACCAAGTGCTACTATGATATGAAAATGAAGGATTTCTTTGAACTCAAGCTTGGAGGCATGAACATTGACGAGTATGAAAGAATATTTTTAGAATTGCTAAAATGTGTTCCTTTCATCAAGGATGGGCAAGTTAAAATTCAAAGGTACTCGAGTGGGCTGCCCTCATTTATCAGTGACAAGATACAGTATAATGATCCCAAGACATTGAAGGAGACTATTAGACATTCTAAATGTATTTATGATTAGAAAGGGAAGATATACTTTCCAAAAGGATTGGGAAGACAAGATGAAAAACAAGGTGGAACATAGGAAGAAGGGGACTAAGCCACCATTTTTCGGAAACACTGTGCAAGGACAACAAATTTTCAAGGAGCCCAGAATGACTGAGGAAATGGAAACTAGGCCAAGGAAACAACCAATGGAGTGTTGGGGTTGCGATGAAAATCATATGTTTAGATATTTCTCTCAAAGAGGTGAAAGAGCGAGGATTGCACACAGTGTATGACAGGCTGCGACAATTGAAGACATGGGTAGAAGTGTACCAAGAATTTATGCATCCCTAGAAACCAAGAAAGTTGAGTTTCAATCACCCATGATTGAGGTGGAAGGTAAGATTAATGATCAAACCATTGCTATTTTAATTGATTCAAGGGATAGTCATAGTTATCTAGATTCTAAGATGGTGGAAATATTCCAATTGCCGAGAAGCAAGCTTCGAAAACCTTGGTTGGTGCAGTTAGCTACAAGAGAAAAAAGAAAAGTTAATGAGATGGTCAAGGCATGTCCAATGGAAATTAATGGACTACGCACAAAAGATGATTTGAATATTATACCTTTGGGCTCGTATGATTGCCTCATTTGTATGGATTGGTTGGATGAGCACCATGCTATCCTGGATTGTTACAATAAGGAATTCACTTGATTGGATGAGGAAGGAAACTTAATAACTGTCCAAGGAATTCCAAGAGATGTAACTATCAGAGAAGTTTCAACATTGCAATTGAAAAAAAGTTATAGAAAATGATTTTAAGTATTTGCAGCACATATGGAGGAGGCACCCGTGGATAAAGTGCCAAGTGTTGAAGATTGTGAAATACTAAAGGAATTCGAGGACGTATTTAAGGATATGCTGAGGTTGACACCGAAAATAGATATTGATTTCTCTATTAATATGATGTCGTGAGAAATACCTGTATCCAAGACTCCTTATAGGATGAGTATGCCAGAATTGAAGGAGTTGCAGATGCAACTTCCAGAGCTTATGAAGAAGGGGTATATATGCCCAAGTGTGTCACCTTGGGGTGCAACCATTTTATTTGTGAAAAATAAAGAGGGTACATTGACACTTTGTGTTGATTTTAGGTAGTTGAACAAGTTAACGGTGAAGAACAAGTATCCTTTGCCAAGGATATATTACCCATTTGATCAACTAAGGGGTGTAAGAATATTTTCCAAGATAGATCTGAGATCTAGATATCACCAAGTGAGAATAAAATAGGAAGAAATAAACAACACTTCCTTCATAACAAGGTATGGTCACTAAGAGTTCACAATGGTTCCATTTGGGTTGTTGAATGCACCAACTATCTTCATATTTTTAATGAATGGATTTTTCAGATATTACTTGGATAAGTTTGTCATTGTAATTTTGGATGACATACTTATTTAGTCAAAGTATGAAGAAGATCACGAGCAAAAATTGAGGATGTTGTTGCATGTATTGAGGGAGCATCAAATTTATGTAAAGTTGAGAAAGTGTTCATTTTACCAGTGACAGATTCATTACCTGGGTCATATAATTTCATAGGAAGGAATAGATGTGGAGCCAACGGAGATAAATCCATTGAGGAATGGCCAATACCAATAAATGTCACAGAAGTGAGGTCCTTTATGGGACTTGTAGGGTACTACACAATTTCGATTGAAGGATTCTCAAAGATTATGTATCCAATCATGTCCTTGTAGAAGAAAGGTGTGTGATTTGATTGGAATCTAGATTGTGCAAAGAGTTTTCAACACTTGATGAATTTGTTGACAAGTGCACCAATTTTGAGAATTGTTGATCTAGATGCATAATTCATTGTGTGCACAAATGCATGCAAGGAAGGACTAGGTGGAGTCCTCATTCAGAATAGGAATTTGATGTGCTACGAATCAAGGAAGTTGAAAGAACATGAAAGTCTCTATGCTACTCATGATTTAGAATTGGCATCTATAGTGCATGCCTTTAATATGTGGAGAAATTATCTCATGGGTAAAAGAATTGAGCTGAGATTAGACCATTTTGGTCTAAAATATTTGTTTGTACAACCAAGTTTGAATGCTATACAAAGCAGGTGGTTAAAGTTCCTTAGTGAGTATGACTTTGACATAAAGAATATCAGAGGAAAAGAGAACAAGGTGGCTAACACAATCAACAGGAGGGTGCATGAGATGCATGCTACAACCATTAGCATGTACCGGATAGATTTGTGCGACATAATTTTAGAAGTTGCCAAATCAGATATGCATTTTGTGGATATAAAGGTGAACTCACAACAGGGTGTGTCGCAACAAAAAGTTGAAGGTTATGAGTTGAGAGAGGATGAGATCTTCATGTATAGGCATTGAGTCTATGTGCTGAATGTTTAGGATTTGAAATGCATGATGTTTTTAGAGATGCATAAGGTTCCTTATGCTAGACATCCAGGTTACCAAAAAACAATTGTTGCAGTCAAGAAGCAACACTATTGGCCAAGTATGAAAAAGGAAGTTGCTGATTTTACTGCTAGATATCTCGAATGTCAGAAGTTCAAGGTTGAGCACATACATCCAGTTGGTTTTCTATAGCCTTTTACTATTCATGAGTGTAAGTGGGAAGTTATATCGATGGATTTTATAACTAATCTTCCCATATCAGCCAAGCAACATGATTCTATTATGGTGGTGGTGGAAAAACTTACTAAAGTTGCCCATTTTATTCCAGTGAAGTCAACGCACAAGGAAACCAACATTATATAAATGTGAGAAATTTCTAAATTTCATGGTGTACCTAAGACAATTGTGTTTGACACAGATTCCAAGTTCACTTTGAACTTTTGGAAAGGCATATTTTTAATGTCCCTAATCCAACCCCCAATTGTAATTGCGCATTTAGGCTGCTGAGCCATTTTGGTTTTGTGCGCACTTGAGCAGTGCATGATGTAATGATCCATATGGGCCGGTGAGCCATTGGCAAGAAGTGTAGATGTAATGATCCATATAGGCTGGTGATTTGTTGATACCAATTTTTGGTACTACTCGCACCAACGAAATGCGCGAGGCTGGTTATCAAGAGAGGGTGAGAATATTCCATAGCGTTGTGTGCACACAAGTAAGTGTGCGATAATTGTTGTGATGTATATATATATGTTTTGAGGCCCGAGAGCTTGTGCGACTATTGGGCTAGTGAGATAGGACACAATTAGGTTAGTGAGACTATTCTTGTAAAGTGTATCACACTAAGGTTATTAATATATTACATCACTGCACACATAATGACTCAGACGAAAAGAGATGTGGGGCCTACTCCACCGAAAAAGGGAAAAGGGGGGAATATTTTAAGAATATTTCCAAAAAGTGTAATATACAGATATGATATTTATCCTAAGTTCCCGCAGGATGGGAACAAGTCACCAAGTGGCTAAAGTAAATTTTGAAGGTGAAAAGTGTCAAGTTGAAGGCATGCAATATATATTGTTGGCCTTAGTGTAATTTGGGAGGTCACTCATTTGGAAACCCTTCAGATGGAATTTCCTCTGTGAAGGAATAAATGTTTTTGTTGTAACTTATTGTCATTTTTTCTTAACCCTGTGCTTGGGAAAATCTTGGTATGATTGAAGAAACGGGTTCTGAGGCCCATAGTTTTCCAAGAGGCGGGTTGTCAGGCCCGTGAGAAATCTCTCTAGGTAAGATATTGGCCAGGAATTGTTCCTTGGTGCATTGGGAATTAGTTGAAATTCTTTGAGACTTCCTGATCTGATTTGTTGTTGAAGCTCTGGATTAAGGGAAGTGGGGCAACTGAGGGACTTTTGATCAGAGAAGGGGCACACTTCCTGGGGTGGGACGAGAATGTGGGGAATGAGGGGCTATAGACTAGTTATAGCAGTCGACACCTTGGACTGAGAAATTCCACTGTTTGTTAGAAAATAGATTGGCATTAGGAATCCTTTTTCCCTAGTGGAGTTCGAGCCCCAGCTTGGGGGTGACCTGTTGTTGAAGGATTATGATCAACATTGTCTATGGCTATGAGGAATGTCCGATTCATGCATGAAATTGGTGACCTTCATAAAAGATAAGTGTTATTATGCATTTGTGTGTTTACTACATGCTTATTCATTTGTATCTATCATGATATATTACTTGCATAGTGTTTCATATGCATATTGGTTTTTATTATGTTAATATTATCTATTCTATAAGTGAGATGTGAGTATTTAGCATAATATTCGTATATGATGAGTATGATAGTTGATAAGTAACTTTTGTTAATTTAGTTATGGTAAATGGTCAAGATCTTCCTTAGAGAGGTCAGAATTACTGGGCATGCAGAAAGTGGTCCGTGTGTACAAGTAATTGGTTTTGTTGTTTGCGTTGGAGTGTAGTATGTGCACACAAGAAAGTAATACTTGCAAGTGGAATCTGAAAAGTTGTGTTTATTGTGGTATTCAAATGCTCTGTATGGTTATGTGAGCAACAATGTTCACATGTTGGAGTGGTATTAGGTTTTGTAACGTCTGTGTGCCCAGTGTGCATGAGTGTACAATTATATTTTCAAGTTACTTCCATTGTTATAATCTATATAAATAGGAGGAGCTATATTGTGGCACAAACCAATTTGGGTTGTGCGCACTTCTTGGAGTGTTTCCACGCAATCTAAATGTTATATGTGCACTAATTTTCTTGATGTAATGTATCTCATAAGTAAGCCAAATATGTTACTTGAGGTATCAGACCTGAAGTTGGGAGAGTTTGTGTGACGTGGCCCATCCTGGGAGCCTAGGGACATTACATTATGGTATCAGAGCAACATAAGAGTGTTTTATGGAGTAGCATGGCCCAACCTGGGTGGATGGGGATGTTACATTATGGTATCAGAGTTATTGTTTCAACATTGGATTTTTATTGGCTGGAAATTATCATGAAATAGACATGTGTGCTACATTATGGCGTTGCGCAGTATATATTTTATTATGCGTGAAAACTAATGGTGCACACTTAAGATATGTGATGTGCAAAAAGTATTGATGCGCAGTGTGCACACTAGAAATCAAGATATTAAAATCATCCAAGAAATTTGAGGGAAGGATTCTGACAAACTGTGCAAATTTTTCATGTAGTTGTTGCATGAAATCATTTAACAAATCTTAATTTCCTACACATTCTTTCTGAATTAGCAATGATTAGAGAAGGACATAGTCAATGTAGAAGGTTAAGAGCATGGAAGATGCACATAGGATTTACAGTCTTGATGATGAATTCAAAGATCTATATGTTGGTTTGGGTGTTGATGGTACAAAATCCGAGGAATGCATGAACTTGGTAGAAACCATAAAAGTACTACAAAAAGATGTCCAAATATATAAAGTTAATAATGAAAGGATTATGCGAGCCAAGGAGCAACAAGATGAATTCAATGTCAAATTGATGCAAAGCCTGGACATAATAGAAAATAAAAAGGATAAGGAGATAGAGACAAGTAGGTCAAGAAGTCATAGGTCTCATGATGAGAAAAGAAGATAAGAAAGAAGTGATGATAATCATCGATCTCATTCACCGAATCATTCATTTAAGAAAGTGTGTAGTATCTCAAGCCCATCTCTTGATATAAAACATAAGAGGAGGACTCAGGTGGATGAGTTACAGGGAGAAATGAGTAAGATCAAGCCTCCTACATTTTATGGTGAGCATAAAAAGGATGAATATGCGGAGACCTAGTTGTTGGGTATGAGGAAATAATTCCAACTGCATAACTATTCTACGCAGACAGAAAGGAGAATAGCCATTTATCAACTCAAGGAAAACATATCAATGTGGTGGGATCAAAATGTACAAGTGCAACACATTGATGAGAAGAAAGTTACTTGGAGGTGTTTATTTTTCAATAGGAAAGGTTTAATCATGAAGTTCATTCCATTTTATCATTTTACTTAAACCATAAACAATTTTGTTGTAGCAACCAATATCATAAGAAGAAACACCATGCACAAGTACAAAAGAAGTATCCTGGGAAACCCTTCTCAACAAGGGAAGAAAACCCAACCAATCATTTTCTATATTCTTCAAGAGAAAGACCTCCACCACCAAGAAAACCTAGCACACAAAAGGGTGCTCACAAACCCTAGAAGACTAGTGCCCAAGAGAGGTGCACACTTTTCCCAAGAAGATGTACTTGCTGAAATTTCCAAACTCACACTTAGATATGATTCCTCATTGTGGAATTTACCTTTACTTATATTATCTTGGACACATCAAAAGTGGTGTCGATTGGAACAACAAGGCCGACCTGGGTAACTCATATAATTAATAATTACCATATTAAAATATCTTTTTATAATTAATAATTACCATATTAAATATCTTTTACATTAATTATATTTTACATTAAGGACGTGGGGCCAACCTGTACCCTTTACATTACAATTAGGGTTACAGGTAAGTCTGAATCTTGAACAATATAGCAAGGGATCTCATACACCCAATATTGATCAGTCACTAGGGGCACACCCATAGGGATGTCCATATCTCTATATCACTGCGTTTCACAGGAGAACCACACTCACTAGTGCTCAGCCACTAGGATCACATTCACCTGTGCTCATCCACAGAAACATACAACTCAATAGATCTTCTTTCCCACTGCATTACACAAGAGAGTCATCTAGAGTTCATCATCTCAACTCTCTGCTCATAGGAGGCTAATACATTATTTTCATCTCTGTCTCATAATGATTCACCCAACTCATGAAAATTCACATGTTCACCTTGTGCTCAACCACATGCACGTCCAACTCAACATATCTCCTTTCTCACTGTGTTACACAAGAGAATCATCTGGAGTTATTCTCAAATCTCTGTAAGGAGGAAGCCATCACTACATCCCAGTTTTGTCTCAGATAAGAACCACACACCCATATCAGGGGCTCTCTCTTAGGTCCGTTTCCTGGAGGATGTCTCACGCATCTATAATCATCAACACTCCCTCTCAGCTAGGGAGGAATTCTCCATCAGGCCAAGTCTCGTACGAAAGTACTCAAACTTTGTCTTGGTTGTAGTCATCAACACTCCCTCTCAACTAGAGAGGTATTCTTCAACAAGCTAGTTTGGTGAAGATGCAATTTGCTCATGTGTAGGAAGGTAGAACACATGTACTTCTTTCCTCTACATCATGTATCTGAAAATGATATTTTATATCAACGTGTTTTGATCTATCATGAAACACAAGGTTCTAAAAGAGTTTCACATAGCTCTGGTTATAATCATAAAATCCATCTCATGATCAAGTAAATCTATCAAAAGTTTATGAAGTTGCATTGCTTCACACACTCAATGATATATACTCTTCTTTTGTGGTACTCAAGGCCACAGATCTTTGTTTCATGCTACACTAGGAAACCATGGAAAAATTCATGGTAAAAAACAACCGAATGTGCTCTTCAGGTCCACTGTATTTCCTGTATTGGCATATCCCTGCAAACTCAAGTTCACACTCGAGCCATATCTCAAGCCATATCCAATTGTGCCTCGTATATATATCAATACATGCTTTACTACTATCCAATGAGTCTGTCTCAGCTGAATCATGGATTGACTAATCACATTCGATGTATAGCATATATCATGTCTAGTGTTAACCAGATACATCAATGATCCAATTAGCTGTTGGTACACATATGGATCAATTTCGTCTGAATCATCATCATTTATTTTTCGTCAAATCCATCACCATCGATGTAGACATGATTTTCATTTTGTCATGTTGAACGTCTTTAATATCTCCACTATTCATTTCCATTGACTCAAGAAAATTGCATTGGTCCTCTATCATACTTCTTGTCCAAAGAAGTAGTGCATCATACTTAGATCCTTCATCTCGAAATCAGAAGTCAACGCTTACTTGTATCCAATGAATTGACTTCTGGATCAAGTGTCTCATCATAGACAACTCCCTCTGTTTGTGGAAATCCTTTGGACATAGATATCAGTTTGTATTTCTCGACACTTCCATCAGCTGCATGCTTGATTTTATAGATCCACTTGGAAGTCACCATAGACTTCCTTGCGGGTCTTAAAACAATGTCTCATCATTCTGTAAGATATACTGGTATTCTTCTGTTATGGCATCTTTCCATATCTGTTCACTTGTCGCTTCTCTATGACAAGAAGGCTTGGAATCAATGATGTGGCTCATGGTTGAAGAGTAGCTCAAAAAATATCTTTTCTCTCTTGGGATGTGACTTGAGAGGTTTGTATGTTTCTCTGCCTCTTGCAGAGTGAGCCTAGGCAAGACTTTTATGTCCTATTGTAATATCTCTGGACATATCAACTGGAGAAACTGGATCAGTTGGAATAATGTATGTCTCCCTCTGAACTGTTGAAGGGGGATGAGGTATTGTCTCATTGTCAATCTCCAT
Source organism: Picea sitchensis (assembly GCA_010110895.2). Taxonomy (NCBI): domain Eukaryota; kingdom Viridiplantae; phylum Streptophyta; class Pinopsida; order Pinales; family Pinaceae; genus Picea; species Picea sitchensis. The sequence continues at coordinate 18,786 of SNQJ01S0105918.1, read as the reverse complement.
ATGAGATTCTCTGGATCTTTGAAATGATATCTCTTCTTCAAGGAAAACATCTCTTCTTGTCTCCATCTATCTCTGACCAGGGATGTAGATCTGGAATGTCTTAGAATATTTGTTGTTATCCCATAAATGTATCCTTTCTCCCTGAAGGATCTAGCTTGGACTTCTTCTCTTTGGGTACATGAAAATACACTGGGCACCCAAATATCCTGAAGTGTTCAATCTCAAGCTTCACTTCGGTGAATGCTTCTTTGGGAGTTATGTTTTTCAAATTTTGGTGGAGACTCTTATTCTAAACATATACTTTGTCATGCATTCTTCTGCCCATAGACTCATATAAAGATTCTAATCATGCATTATTGCATTGGTTTCCTCAATGATGGTCCTATTATTCCTTTTTCTCAGATAGTTTTGACTCCCTCTGAGTAAGGTGGCTCCCTCTGAAGGATAAACATCTTCCTTTGTTGTTAACCTATCTGGAACAAGAAAAAAAGAGGAACCAAAAGGATAATAATGAGTACATATCTAGAATCAAAATATTTTAAGGATTGTTGTCTATGCTACAACACCTACTTGTAATGTAGCAAAATTTAGAAATATAGGTTAGAGTAATGACAATTAAAACAATCAAACCTGGAGTCTTCACTTCTAGTGTGGTGTTCTTATGAATGCACTGAGATCCCTCTAGATCCATGACTTCAGAAAAAGGTTCCTTCCTCCTACAATTACGCTCATGACAATGATACAAATAATATATATACAAGTGCATACCTAAGGGTGCTGATATGATTTCTCCAATGGCACCTGGCTGATCTTTGTCCTCTGACATCTTCATGAAGAAGGTAATCACAGTGTCACCTTTTTGTATCACCCAAAATAAGTCTTCTTTTGAAGTCTTGTCTTCTAATAACTTGAAGCTGCTTGATTCATCAAGCTTATCTTCCATCATAGTTTTGTTCATCATAATTTTAGATTCTTCACAAACCCTTGTCAACTGGGCTAGAAAACCTAATGGTTAGGCTAGGCTATCACTTTTAGTTTTTTTTGGACTTATGACTGCCAACAATAAGACTTTGAAAGATAGTAGAACACTGGTGAGATGGAGAGCACCTTCAATGAGTTGCAGAAACCCTAATTCTGAAATTTCTGTAGAAATTAGCGAAACCCTAGAAACCCTTGGGCCAAAAAGTCAAAATGCTCGAAAATGAAATCTGAAGCTTGATGGAGGTGCAATGAAGGAGGCCATACATTCCCATTCTATTTTTATCCCCAACATCCAAGTGCCAAGTGCTGAAACCTCTCAGAAAGGTAGGTCGTACAAAATTTCTTGAAACCCTAGGAGTGCCGCACAATTTTGCAGAAGAGAGAGGATGGCTGAAATTTGCTTGTGCAATGGGTTCTTCAAGACCTATGCTCTGAAACCATGTTTATTTTTCAATAGGAAAATTTTAAGCATGAAGTTCATTCCATTTAATATTTTACTTAAACCATAAAAATTTTTGTTGTAGCAACCAAGATCACAAGAAGAAACACCATGCACAAGTACACAAGAAGTATCCTAGGAAACCCTTCTCAACAAGGGAAGAAAACCCAACCAATCATTTTCTATATTCTTCAAGAGAAATACCTCCACCACCAAGAAAAACTATCACACACAAGGGTGCTCACAAACCCTAGAAGACTAGCACCCAAGAGAGGTGCACACTTTTCCCAAGAAGATGTACTTGCTGAAATTTCCAAACTCACACTTAAGATATGATTCCTCAATGGGGAATTTACCTTTACTTATATTATACTGGACCTGTCAACATAAGTGTCGATTGGAACAACAGGGCCGACCTCAGTAACTCACAATATAATTAATAATTACCATATTAAATATCTTTTACATTAATTATATTTTACATTAAGGACGTGGGGCCAACCTGTACCCTTTACATTACAATTAGGGTTACAGGTAAGTCTGAATCTTGAACAATATAGCAAGGGATCTCATATAGCCAATGGTGCTCAACCACTAGGGGAACATCCATAGGGATGTCCATATCTCTATTTCATTGCGTCTCACAACAAAGCCACACTCACTAGTGCTCAACCACTAGGATCACGTTCACCTATGCTCATCCGCATGCACGTCCAACTCAACAGATCTTCTTTCCCATTGCAAAACACAAGAGAGTCACATGGAGTTCATCATCTCAACTCTCTTATCAAAGGAGGATAATAAATCCTTTTCATCTCTGTCTCATGATGATGCACCCAACTCATGGGAATTCACACGTTCACCTTGTGCTTAGCCACAGACACATCCAACTCAACATATCTCCTTTCTCACTGCGTTACACAGGAGAATCATCTGGAGTTATTCTCAACTCTCTGTAAGGAGGAGGCCATCACTATGTCCCAATTCTATCTCATATAGGAACCACACACCCATCTTAGGGGCTCTCTCTCAGGTCTGTGTCCTGGAGGATGTCTCACACAACTATAATCATCAACAAGAGGGAGTTCAAGAGGTATTTCCAAAGGAAATACTTAACCAAGTGGTACTATGAAAAGAAAATGAAGGAGTTATTTTTACTCAATATTTAGAGCATGATGATAGACGAGTACGAAAGAAGATTCTTAGAGATGCTGAAGTATGTTGCATTCATCAAGGATGAACAAGTGAAAATTCAGAGGTTCTTGAGTGGGTTTCCCTCATTTATCAATGAAAAAATACAATATGATGACCCTAAGATGTTGGAAGAAACCATAAGGTGCGCCAAGTGTCTCTTTGAATAGAAAAGGAGAAGATTGACCTTCCAAAAGGCTTGGGAAGACAAGATGAAAAGTAAGGTGGAACAAAGGAAGAAGGGAGCTAAGCCACAATTTTTCAGAAATACCATGCAAGGACATAAATCTCTCAAGGAGCCCAGAATGATTGAGTCAGTGGGACAAAGACCAAGGAAACAACCTATTCAATGTTGGGGTTGTGGTGGAAATCATGTGTTTAGATATTTCCATCAAAGAGGTGAAAAAGAGAGGACTGTAAACAGTGTACGAAAAGATGTGATAGTTGAAGACATGGGTGGAAGTGTACCTAAGATTTACGTAGCGATGGATAACAAGAAAGTTGAGTTCCAGTCGCACATGATCGAGGTGGAAGGTAAGATTAACAACCAAATTATTGATATTTTAATTGAATCGGAAGCTAATGATAGTTATCTAGATCCTAAAATGGTGGACATATTCCATTTGTTGAGAAGCAAGCTTGGAAAACCTTGGTTGGTGCAGGTAGCTACAAGATCAAAAAGGAAAATTAATGAGATGGTTAAGGCATGTACAATGGAGATGAATGGACTGTGCACAAAAGAGGATTTGAAAATCATACCTTTGGGCTTGTATGATTGCCTCATTGACATGGATTGGTTGGACCAAAAAGATGTTGTCTCAGACTATTATAATAAGGAATTTACTTGCCTAGATGAGAAAGGAAATTTGAAAACAATTCAAGGAATTCCAAGGGATGTGACTATTAGAGAAGTTTCAACTTTGCAGTTGAAGAAACGTTTCAGGAAGGGATGCTAAGTATTTGTAGCACACATGGAAGAGGAACCTAAGGATAAAGTGCCAAGTGTCGAATATTGCGTAGTGTTGAAAGAGTTTGAGGATGTATTTAAGGAGATAATGGGATTGCCTCCAAAAAGAGATATTGATTTCTCTATAAATCTAATGCCGGGAGCAACACCTGTATCTAAAAATACCTATAGGATGAGTACGCCAGAACTGAAGGAGTTGAAATGTAACTTGAAGAGCTTCTGAAGAAGGGGTATATACACCCAAGTGTGTCTCCTTGGGGTGCACCATTTTTTTCCATGAAGAAGAAGTATGGTACGCTAAGACTTTGTATCAAATTGAGGCAGTTGAATAAGGCAACAATGAAGAACAAGTATCCTTTTGCAAGGATAGATGGTCTATTTGATCAACTAAGAAGCGTGTGGATATTTTCCAAGATAGATCTATGATCTAGATATCACGAGGTGAGAATTAAATAAGAAGACATCAATAAGACTACCTTCAGAACAAGGTATGGTCATTTAGAATTTACAATGGTGCCTTTTGGGTTTTCAAATGCACCAATTGTATTCATGTGTTTAATGAATGGAGTTTTCAGAAATTACTTGGATAAGTTTGTCATTGCATTTTTGGATGAAATTCTCATTTACTCAAAATCTGAAGAAGAGCACAAGCAACACATGAGGATGGTGTTCAAGGTATTGAGGGAGCATCAAATTTATGCAAAGTTGAGAAAATATTCATTTTACCAGAGAAAGATTCATTACTTAGGTCATACCATTTCAGAGGAAGGAATAGTTGTGGACCCAACAAAGATAAAATCCATTGAGGAATGGCCAACACCAAGAAATGCCAGAGAAGTGAGATCCTTTATGGGATTAGCATGGTACTACATAATGTTTATTGAAGGATTCTCAAGCATTGTGCATACAATTAGATCCCTACAGAAGAAAGGTGCACGTTTTGAATGGTATACAAATTGTGCAAGGAATTTTTAGCACTTGAAGAGTTTGTTCACAAGTGCACCAATTTTGAGAATTGTTGATCCTGATGCAGACTTCGTTGTGTGTACAGATGCATGCAAGGAAGTACTCGGTGGATTCCTAAGTCAGAATGGACATGTGGTGTTATACAAATCAAGGAAGTTGAGAGAGCATGAAAGGATCTACGGATTTAGAATCGGAGGCTATAGTGTATGCCTCGAAGATGTGGTGAAATTATATCATGGGTAAAATATTTAGGCTGAGAACAAAGCATTGTGGTATAACATATTTGTTTCGACAACCAAGTTTAAATTATATACAAAGTAGGTGGTTAGAGTTCCTTAGTGAGTATGGCTTTGACATAAATCATATCATAGGAAAATAAAATAAGGTGGTTTATGAACTCAACAAGAAGATGCATGAGATGCATGCTACAACCATTAGCATGTACCAGAAATATTTGTGCAATAGAATTTTGGAAGTTTCCAAATCTGATCTACGTTATGTGGACATAAAGGAGAACTTACAACAAAGTATGCCACAATTTTTTTTTGAAGGGTATGAGTTGAGAGAGGATGGGATCCTCATGTATAGATGCATAATCTATGTTCCAAATGATCAAGAGTTGAAAAGGCTGATATTTTCAGAGATGCATAAGGTTCCTTATGTAGGACATCAAGGTTACCAGAATACCATTTTCGCAGTGAAGAAGCAACACTTTTGGCCAGGTATGAAAAAGGAAGTTGTGGATTTAATTGATCGATGTATCGAGTGTCAGAAGGTCAAGGATGAGTACAAACATCCAACTGGTTTTCTATAACCTTTTCCTATTCCTGAATGGAAGTTGAAAGTTATAATGATGGATTTTATAACTAAGTTTCTTAGAAATTCTAACATGATTCTATTATGGTGGTGGTGAACAAGCTTAATAAGTATGCCCATTTTATTCCAGTAAAGTTAGCACATAAGGAAACTAACATTGCTGATATTTTCATGCACGAAGTTTCTAGGTTACATGGTGTTCCTAAGAAAATTGTTTTTGATAGAGATTCCAAGTTCACCTCAAACTTTTGGAAAGGGATATTCAAAGGATTTGGAACAAGTTTGAACTTTAGCACAACATATCACCGTGAGACAGATGGTCAAACAAAGAGGGTAAATTAGGTGATTGAAGATATGCCGAGGATGTATGTGATGGATAAACCATTCAGTTGGGAAGACTACTTGCATTTGGTAGAGTATGCTTACAACAATGGGTATCATACATATTTAAATATGAGCCCATTTGAGGCACTTTATGGTAGAAAGTGCAACACACCGGTGAGTTGGGATAACCTAGTAGACCATGCAGTAGTTGGGCATGATTTACTCTGGGAAAGATAAGGAAGAATCTAATGGTTTCCCAGGACAAATAGAAGAGATGCGCAGATAAAGGTAGATCCCATAGAGAGTTTAAAGTGGGTGATCACGTGTTTTTGAAAGTAAAATCATGGCACAGTTCCCTGAAGTTGGAAAAGTGTTCTAAGTTAGCAACGTGCTACTGTGGGCCATTTGAAATCCTTGAAAGGATTCATCGCATCACGTATATACTTTCTTCGCCTGCATCCTTATGTATTCATAATGTTTTCCATGTGTCATTTATTAAGAAGTAGTACCTGATGCTAATCATATTATTGATTGGAATGTGATTCAGGTGGAGCCATAAGGCATATTTCAAGCGCAAACGATTTTCATATTGGATTGGAAAGTGAAGAATCTCCAGAATCAAGCCATGGGGCTGGTAATGGTCCAATGGATGTGGTACGGTCCTGGGGATTCAACTTGGGAGCATGAGGATACTATGCGACCAGAGTGTCCTCATATTTAAAAAAAAAAATGAAGTTTTGTATGTATATGTGTATATAATGCACTGATGAGAATGCATAAATAAGGGAGAGGGGAATGTAATGTCCCTAATCGGAACCCTATTTTTAGTTGTGCATTTAGGATGGTGATTCATTTTGGTTTTGTGCACACCTGAGCAATGTGTGATAAAATTATCCATATGGGATGGTGAGTCGTTGACAACAAGTGTAGATGTAATGATCCATATAGGTTGGTGAGCCATTAATACCAAGTTTTGGTACTACGCACACTAGTGGAATGCGTGAGGATGATTATCAAGGGAGGGTGTGCATATTCCATAGTGTTTCATGCACACAAGTAAGTGTGTGGGAATGATTGTGATGTATATATATATATATATGTATGTATGTATGTATCTTTTTTGAGGTCGAAGATCCTATGTGACTATTGGGCTGGTGAGCTGGGACATAATTAGGCCAGTGCGCCTATTATTGTAAAGTGCATCACACTCAAGTTATTAATATATTACATCACTACATGTAGAATGAATCAGATGAAAAGAGATGAGGGGATGACTCCACTAAAAAGGGGAAAAGGGGGGAATATTTTAATAATATTTCCAAAAAGTGTAATTTACAGATATATTGCTTATCCTAAGTTCCCACGGGATGGGAAAAAGTCACCAAGTGGCTAAAGTAAATTCTGAAGGGGACAAGTTTCGAGTTGAAGGCATGTAATATATATTTCTATCCTTAGCGTAATTTGGGAGGTCGCTCATTTGGAAACCCTTCAGATGAAATTTACTCTGTGAAGGAATACATGTTTTTGTTCTAAATTATTGTCATTTTTACTTAACCCTATTCTTGGGAAAATCTTTGTATGATTGAAGAATTGGGTTGTGAGGCCCATAGTTTTCCAAGAGGCAGGTTTTCAGGCCCGTCAAAAATCTGTCCAAGTGAGACATTGGCTCGAAAATTTTCCCTAGTGCACTGAGAATTAGTTGTAGTGCTCTGAGACTTCCTGATATGGACTGTTGTTGAAGCCTTGGAAGGGAAGTGGGGCAGCCGAGTAATTGTTGCAAAGAGAAGGGGAACACTTCCTGGGATGGGACATGAAGTAGGGAATGAGGGTATGTATACTAGTTGCAGTAGTCGACATCTTGGACTAAGCAATTATGTTGTTTGTTAGACCATAGATTGGAATTAGGAAATGTTTTTCTCTGGTGGAGTTTGAGCCCCAACTTAGGGGTGGCATGTTGTTGAAGGATTATGAGAAACAACATCTATGGCTGGGATAAATTTCTGAGTCACATGTCTAGTTGGTGACCTTCATAAAATATAAGTGTTCTTATGTGCTTGTCTATTTACTACGTGTTTATTCGTTTGTATCTGTTATGATATATTACTTGCATATGCATATTACTTATTCATCTATTTTGTAATTGAGATGTGATTATTTAGCATAGTATTCATTTATGCTGAGTATGCTAGTTGATAAGTAACTTCTGTTAAGTTAGTTCTGGTAAATGGTCAAGAGCTTCTTGAGAGAGGTCAGAATTACTGAGCACATGGAAAGTGGTCCGTGTGTACAAGTGATTGGTTTTTATATGTGAACTGGAGAATAGTTTGCACACATAGGAAAGTAAGACCTACAGGTGGAATCTAAATAATTATGTGTGTTGTGGTATTCATATTCTCTATATGGTTATGCACACACTAGTGTTCGCATGTTGGAGTGGTCTTACATTCTGTAACGTCGGTGTGCCCATTGTGCATGGGTGTACATTTATATTTTCAAGTTACGTCCAATGTTATAATATATATAAACATGAAGGAATTTTGTGTGGAACGAACCAATTTGGGTTGTGGGCACTTCCTTAAGTGATTTCGCGCAGTCTGCATGCTATTTGCAAACTAATTTTCTTGAGGTAACGTAGCTCAGAAGTAAGTCGAAGACATTACTTGAGGTATCAAACCTTAATTTGGGATAATTTGTGTGACGTGGCCCATCTTGGGAAGATAGGGACATTACATTATGGTATCAGAGCAATGTCAGAGTGTTTAATGGAGTATCATGGCCCATCATGGGTGGCTGGGGATGTTACATATCATATCACCCTGAAATAGATGGAAAAATAGAGAGGGTGAATCAGGTGATTGAATATATGCTAAGTATGCATGTGTTGGATAAGCCATCATAATGGGAAGACTACCTTAATTTGGTAGATTTTTCTTACAAAAATGGATATCAAGCATATTTAAAGATGATTTCATTTGAAGCATTGTATGGTAGAAGGTGCAACACACCTGTGATTTGGGATAACCCAACAGGCTATGCAGTGGTTTGGCCAGATCTACTCCAGAAATGGAAGAGAAGATGGTAAAAATAAAGAAAAATTTAAAAGATTCCCAAGACAAATAGAAAACCTACACAGATAAAGGAAGAACCCACAAAGAGTTTAAAGTCGGTGATCACATGTTATTGAAATTAAAAGCAAGACACAATTCTCTGAAGTTGGGGAATTGTTTTAAGTTAGCAGGGCGCTATTGTGGGCCATTTGAAATCCTAGAGAGGATTGGTCTTGTCGCTTATATGCTTTCATTTCCTGCATCCTTGTGTATTCATAATGTTTTCCATGTGTCATTTCTAAAGAAGTATGTACTTGATGCTAATCATGTCATTTATTGGAATGTGATTCAGGTGGAGCCAGAAGGCGATTTTTGAGTGCGACCGATTTTCATATTGGACCAAAAATTCAAGCAACTTCGAAATTGAGCCATGAAGTTGGTAAAGGTCCAATGGATGGGATACAGTCCTGAGGATGCAACTTGGAAGCACAAGGATGCTATGCGAGCCGAGTATCCTCATTTTTTTGAAAATTTATGAAGTTTTATATGTATATGTGTATATAATGCATTGAGGATAGTGAATAAATAAGGGGGAGGAGAATGTAATGTCCCTAATAAGAACGCCATTTGTAGTTGCACATATAGGTTGGTGATCCATTTTGGTTTTGCGCTCACTTGAGTAGTGAACAATGTAATGATACATATAGGTTGGTGAGCCATTGGCAACAAGTGTAAATGTAATGTACATATAGGCTAGTGAGCCGTTGGTACCAAGTTTGGTACTGCACACACCCGTGGAGTGCGCGAGGCTTGTTATCAAAGAAAATGTGTGCACATTCCATATTTTTTCATGTACCTGAGCTAGTGCATGTGGATTGTGCATCAAGGGAGAGTGCGCATATTCCACAGTGTTTTGCACACTCAAGAAAGTGCATGGGAATGACTATAATGTATATATATGTATGTGTATGCTTTGAGGTCAGAGAGCCTATGTGACTATTAGGATGCTGAGCTGAGAAACAAATAGGAAAGTGTGCCTGTCATTGTAAAGTGTACCACACTGAAGTTAATAATAAAATAACATGGTTGCATGCAGACAAACCAGACGAAAAGAGACCGGGGGGGGGATGAAATCCACCGAAAAAGGGAAAAGGGGGGAATATTTTAATAATATTTCCGAAAAGTGTAACTTTTCGGATATATTATTTATCTTAAGTTCTCGAGGGATGGGAATGAGTCACCAAGTGGATAAAGTTGATTCTGAAGGTGACCAGTGTTGAGTGGAAGGCATGAAATATATATTGTTGGCCTTAGTGTAATTCAAAGGAATTATCACTCATTTGGGGAATCATCTATTGTTCTTTCCTCTATCATTCAAGAAAATAAAAGTATGTATTTTGTTATAATTATGATAATGGATTAACCCTGAGCCTGAGAAAATATTGGTATGATTGAAGAAGTGGGTTTTCAGGCCCGTAGTTTGTCTAAGAGGTGGGTTTTCAGGCCCATAAGAAATCTCTCCATGTGAGAGATTGGTTGAGAATTGTTCCCTGGTGCACTAGGCATTAGTTGCAATGCTCTGAGACTTCTTGATTTGGCCTATTGCTGAAGCCTTGGAAGGGAAGTGGGGAAACCAAAGGACTACTGATAAGAGAAGGGGACCACTTCTTGGGGTGTGACAAGCATGTGGGAAATGAGGGACTGTAGACTAGTTGCAGCAGTCGACACCTTGGACTGATCAAATCTTCTATTTGTTATACCATAGATTGGCACTAATAATCCTTTTTCCCTAGTGGAGTTCAAGCCCTAGCTCATGGGTGACATGTTGTTGAAATATTATGAGAAACAATGCCTATGGTTGGGAGGAACATTTGAGTCACATGCGCAATTGGTGACTTTTCATAAAAGATAAGTGTTCTTATGTGCTTGTCTGTTTACTGCGTACTTATTCATTTGTATCTGTTAAGATCTATTACTTGCATAGTGTTTCATATGAATAATGGTTGTTATTCTATTAATGTTGTCTATTTTGTAAGTGTGATGTGAGTATTCAACACGATATTCATATATGCCGAGTATGTTATTTGATAAGTAACTTCTGTTAAGATAGTCTTGGTAAATGATCAAGAGCTTCCCGAGGGAGGCTAGAGGTACTGTGCATGCAGAAAGTGGACCGTGTGCACAAGTGACTGGTGTTACCCATTATTTTAGTCATCCCTATGACCGTTAATGATGTAAACCTATATGTTTCCTTTAAAGGGTTCAGTAGCCTGAGTTCCTGAAGAGAGAAGGGAGAAGAACTTTTCCTGAGAAAAGAAGCTGCATTTTCCCTTGTAAAAACCCTGTAAAAAAGGAAGTTCGAAGGTTGCTATATAGGCAGAGTGTGAGAATTCCTAATTCTCGTAGGTTGCACCATAGCTAGGTTAAGAGAGGTTCGCAGGTTGCACTATAGGCAAGGTGCGAGAATGCTTACACGTGGGAAAAACGAGTGTTTTCTCGAATCTTCTAGAAGGGGAAACTTCCATGGTGAGGTGGCATCTGAATGGTTTGGATCTTACTCGCTTTCATGATTTGGTGGGATCATCCTAACCTCCTC
>SNQJ01S0105917.1:31305-45516 GCA_010110895.2 Picea sitchensis | reverse complement strand
AGCTGTACCACTGAATATGCGAGGAATTGTGTAATGGGTATGAGCAGCTGCGACAGTGCTGTATTTACATACCCACATAAAAACCAGGCTACCAAGACGGCATCCATCCTCAAGCATTTTATAATTGTCATACATAATATGATGGGATGGAATTTTGATTTAATTTAGAAAATGGCTCCAAAATACATTTTTGGTTGTAAGTTTTGGTATTTTTAACTGAAATTTAATAACCACTGTTACAGTCTCACTTCTCACTTTATCAATGTGATTTTTGTTGAAAATGTGTGAACTAATTATATCTTATGCAGTTCGTGAAAATTAGATTGTGCATGCATGCACTCTTCACTGAACAGGTTATGTAATTGATGGATCTAATGAGTTTGTTTAACTTTATCACCGATACTATATAACTAGTATATTTGTAGAGGTGTGGAGAAGCAATGTAGTCTGTAGTGTAGTCTATTGTAATTTTTCCTTAAATAATAAAAATATTAATTATTATTATCTTGTGGTTTTTTTCAATACCGGATTTTTAAGTAAATCACTATATTAATTTTAAAATTATTGTTGTGTCTTGTGATTCTCAGTTTTTCTGCTTGTTAATTAATTTTTCTCTTTTTATTCTTTCGCTGCCTAAAACTAGTATTAGAGTGCAGAGTTGAAAAATATGAGAATGAAGGAGAAAATAGCTAATATCAGAGCCGAGAAGATCTGTATGACCTAAGGTAGAGACAAACCTGTTGGAAGAACTCGATCCGCGTGTTGGAAGAGTGTCCTGAGGACAGAGCAAGGGCGATATTTTTTCACCGATCGTTGTGACAGGAGCGATACCTCACCTGGAAATAATGGAGAAAGCGCCAGTTGTAAGCTCCAGTTGTAAACACCAGTTATAAGCTTCAGTTGTGAGAGTCAGTTGTAGGCGTGTTAAGAGTCAGTTCTTAGTTAAGAGTCTAGTTGTCTTTGGTTTGCATGTAACNGTAGGCGTGTTAAGAGTCAGTTCTTAGTTAAGAGTCTAGTTGTCTTTGGTTTGCATGTAACCGACTCGGTCAAGTCTTTTCCTATATAAGGATGTAATCCATCTTCATTGAATAATACAGAAGTGAGCATAGCCTCACCGTGTTGTTTGCCTCGTATATTTTATCTTGGTATCAGAGCTTGAGAGGTGCAGACTCTCGGCAGGCCAGTGAAGCGTGAAAGCACTTGCATGAGCCGGCTGCGTATCATTTCGAGGAGGAGCGTGGAGTTTGACAACAAATATTGAAGCGTGAGGCTGGTGCGTGAGCTCGGGAGCAAGCGTGAAGGTTTTGAATTAGTGAGGTTGGTGCGTGCGGGGTTTGCATGCATGAGTTTTTGAGATCGGGTGCATGCGTGGGGTTTGATTGCATGTGTGTGAAGCTTTGCATGCAAGGAATGACTCTTTTATTAAAGTGAGTCTTTTATTATTAAAGTGAGGTATACTTTGTTTTTATTAAAGTGAATTGTTTTCTTATGATTACCTTTGAAAATCATAAAGGTGGAGTTTTTATTATTAAAGGTGGATGCATGTGTGAAGTTTAAACTTAATGTGGGATATTAAAGTTTAAAAAACAAGGATATTTTGGATATTAAGGTGCATGCATGCATGATTTAAGCTAAGAATAGAGGTAGATTTGGACCAGTGGATCCGAACGCAGAGCGATGGATTGCTCAACACAAGAGAAAATTCGACAAAAAGATGCATATCTTTGGTGATTCACTTGCAAAGACTAACTTGCAGAGATGGTGAATCCTCTAGTAGAGACCTACCTCAACGAAGCCAACAAGTTAGATGGCTCAAACTTCATTAACTGGAAATTCAAGATGCAGACGCTCATGGAGGGCTATGGTGTCTGGAACATTGCGAAGGGAACTGAACTGAAACCTGATGCGGCTGCAGGTGCGACAGCAGCACAGATCCAAGATTGGGAGAAGCGCGAAAACAAGTGAAAGGTATTATTGTGCATGTCTGTTAAAGATAGCATAATTCCACATATTAGAGATGCTACAACTTCTATTGCAACATGGACAACTCTTAAAGCATTGTATGGACTAAAACATGCACCTAGGTCATGGTATGAGAAGATAGACTCTTTCTTTCTTCAACAGGGTTTTAGGTGGAGCAAAAGTGATCCAAATCTGTATACCAAATTTGATGAACAGGGGTATATAGTATTGATTTATTATATATTGATGATTTAATAATTACAGGAAATGTAGAGAAGTTAATTGATGAAATCAAGGAGAAGTTATCAAAGGTATTTGAAATGAAATATCTTGGTGAGTTACATTACTGCCTAGGTCTTGAAGTTTGGAGAAATGCAGGCCAAACTTTTTTTTGTCAGAGTAAGTATATCAGAGAAATACTTAAGAGATTTAAAATGGATCAGTGTAAGTCTTCTATTTTTCCCATGCAACAGAATGTGAAACTGTCTTATGATGATGGTTCGAAGGAGGTGAATGGCACTGTGTATAGACAGATGGTGGGTAGTCTAAATTATCTCACCACAACTAGACCTGATATTTCATATTTTTTGAGTGTGTTAAGTCAGTTCATGGTGAAACCTCATGAAAGCCATTGGAATGCAGCACAGGCAGTACTCAGGTATCTAAAAGGTACACTTGATTATGGTATTAAATATACCGATGCATCTGATGTTGAGTTGACAGGTTATTTAGATTCTGATTGGGCTAGCAATCTGGATGATCGAAGATCAACCACTGGATATGCGTTCAACATTGGATCCAGGGTTGTTTCATGGAGAAGTAAAAAGTAGCCTACTATATCTTTGTCTTCTACCGAGGCAGAATATAAATCCTTGTGTGCAGCAACTTGTGAAGTTGTTTGGTTAAGAATAATTCTTCAATATGTTGGAGAAGAATGAAAGGAACCTACGATGATCATATGTGATAATCAAAGTTCAATCAATATTGCGAAGAATCTGATTTTTCATGCAAGAACAAAGCATGTTGAAGCTTAGTATCATTTTGTTCGAGAAAACTTGCAGTCAAATGAAATAGCTCTTATGTATTGTAATACTAGTGAAAATGTTGCTGATATTTTCACTAAGCCTCTTGGAAAGAGTAAGTTTGAACTGTTTAGGGAGATGTTAGGTGTAGAAGTCAATCCATTCTCCATTAAGGGGGAGACTTGGAAATAATGGAGAAATCTCCAGTTGTAAGCGCTAGTTGTAAACACCAATTATAAGCTTCAGTTGTGAGAGTCAGTTGTAGGCGTGTTAAGAGTCAGTTCTTAGTTAAGATTCTAGTTGTCTTTGGTTTGCATGTAACCGAATCGGTCGAGTCTTTTCCTATATAAGGATGTAATCCGTCTTCATTGAATAATACAGAAGTGAGCATATCCTCGCCGTGTTGTTTGCCTCGTATATTTTATCAACCTTAAGATCCACGCTCCCCACATTGGAAGCATGATAAAGGCAATAAGCTTGTTGTCATCACTATCTGCAACTTTTGGGAGGGTGCGATACCTATGAAAGTCGAGGTGGAGTGATCAAGGGAAAGTCGTCGACTGATCTCGTTGTAAAATCGTTGAAGGTCATTTACTATTGAAGTTCATATGCATAGAGAGCATGAGGTATATGCATTGACTTATGAGATATGCAAGCCATTTGTTTGTTATGTTATGCACAAGAGGTTTGAAAGTTCAACAAGGTATGGAAGCAAATTTTTATTGAGTGACATTAAAAAGGGATATTTTTGTTGAATGATGTTTTAATAAAAGGTGAGGTTGACCCTTCTATTTTGGTAAAAAGGTTATGATGTATTAAATATTTGTTTAATTTTTTTTTTAAACTTAAAAAAATATATTGGGTTTAATTTTGAAATACTATTATCCCATCATATCAATAAGATTTGGTTTTATGAGTGGTGTTTTGGACGTTTTTTTGTGTTAATGGAGAAAGTGGAGAGTTTTAAGATTGAGGAGAAATTCAACGCCATGAATAACTTTGAGCTATGGAAGTTCAAGATGCGGGATTTGCTTGTGCAACAAGGATTGCAAAAGGCATTGGCAGGAAAAATAAAGAAACTAACAAGCATGACAGACGGGGATCGAGAAGATCTTGATGCAAGAGCCCTCAGTACCATTCATTTGTGTTTGGCAGATGAAGTGTTGTTTAACATCACTAGAGAGGAGACAACAGTGGGTTTATGGAATAGACTAGAGAGTATGTATATGAAAAATTCCCTGATGAACATAATCTTCTTGAAGAGACAGTTGTACAATTTCCAGATGAAAGAATGTACAAAAATTGTTGATCATTTGAATGTTTTCAATAGACTGATTTGTCAATTATCTAGTATGGAAGTAAAGTACGAAGATGAGGACAAGGTAGTTACACTATTGTGTACATTTCCCAAGTCTTGAGATCATGTAGTCGCATCTATGTGGTTTAGATCAACCCATGCCATTGATTATGAAACTATTGTGGGAGCTCTGTTGGCTGAGGAAATGAGGAGAAGGTCCAGTAAAGAAACCTCAACATCATAAGAAATGGTGTTCATATTTCGATCTACAGAAAGAGGGAAATCTTAGAGGGGTACATCAAGGTCTAAGTCAAAAGGCAAGAAGAGTAAGAAGAAATGTTGGTTATGTGGTGAATCAGAGCATTTGAAGAAGGATTGCTGGAAAATGAAGAATGCATCAAAAGAGGACTACACAAAGGAAGCAAATGAAGCTAATTTAGTTGAAACAAGTTCAAGTTTAGGTTCAGGTATGGTTGATGAGGTATTATCTACTTGTGATGTTTTACATCAACATCAACATTGGTTGTTAGATTTTGGTGCGTCCAATGACATGTTTGATCCAGGTGGATATTGTGGCCACCCACCTTTCCCAACTGACTCAAAACAGTTTTCTGACAATTTTGGTAATTTACTATTTTTAGCAGTTTTTCAGGTCCTAAACTTCCGGAGTCATTTTGAGGCTCTAAATGAATTGTTTTTGAAAAAACAAGGAGAAACATGAGAGTCCCTTTGATGTTGCTCACACCAAATTTGTAGTCCTTGGATAGATATTTCTAGCGGTGTATCGAGCGCCCCAAATAGAGATCGTATGCAAAAGTTATGCCCTCGGGAAGTTGACATATCAACTACCTCCATCAGGGCCCGCAAAACTTTTGAATTTTCATCTTCCAGGGTTAGGGTTTTGGATTTTACTTATGTTAAAAAGGACCTTAGAACCTCATTGTAATAATCATATTCTTGCGAATGCGAGTAGCCGTCACATCTCTTCTCACAGATAAACTGTCACCATTCTAACGAGTCTTTCACTCTGTATTTTTAAAGTCTATACATTTATTTCATTAATATAAATTGTGTATTATTGTATCTATGTGTTTATGGTTTCATCTCTAATATACTTCTGTTATATTATTGGATATCTGCGATATCTCTGTTGATTTCTTTATTATATCTCCGCTCTCATTTCGTGCCAAAAATAATTCGGATCGGTGGTATGAGAGTAGGTTGCTCTTGATCGTTTTTCAGTGCATGTCCCCGACAAGGTCCGAGTTTAGAAAGTTGGGTCTTGAACTTGTCTCTCTTGAGGAAAATCTCTCTTGCACACCCAAGAAACCCCCATTGGTGGAAGAAAATAAAATTGACAGAGAAGACGATTCTATCAATCTATTGCTTGGGCAAGCTGTAACGGGACAGAGGGAAGAAATGATGGAGAATTTTTCCCACATCCTTCAACACCTGTCGATAGCATCAGGTGCATCTTCATCAAGTGTCCACTTTGGATGCACCTCGCCTTTTAAGATACAAGTCAATTTTGATATTAGTGTATTTAGTGTATTTGAAGGACATATAGATGCAGAAGCCCTAGACAAATGGTTAAATCTGCCAGAAGGTTATTTCTTTGTTCACAATTTTTCTAACAGAGAAATAATCACCTTCGCGCTCCTTAAGGTTCTCCCCCATGTCAAACATTGGTGGGAAACTTATTGGGAGAAAATTTACATAGAGGAGTCTGGAATATATGGGGTCGAGCCCACTTGAGATTTATTTGTTGATGTGGTAAAGGAGAAATATTACCCTATTGGAAACTATGAGGGCTAGTACATGAGATGGAACACACTGCGGCAAGGGAGGGTCCAAGCAGTACCAAAGTTCACCAATACCTTCCATATCTTGCAGACCAAGATAGGCATCAAAGAATCTAAGCGACATTTGGTTTTGAAATACCGTGGGACTCTACACAGATCCATCCAAACTGAAATGGATTTTCTCGATATCTTATCACTCGGTGTTGTGTATTGATATGATGATAAAATCGAGCATTAATTTAGGCACCAGAAGAAGTTGGAGTTTGGATCTACAAATTTGCAACAAACAAAGTATGAGAAAGACGACCCTAACAAACAACTTCTAGAAAACCAGTCTAAGCCACAAGAAAAGAAGGGTCACGGGAAGACAAAGAAGGACACCAGAAAATGGTGTGATTTCCACAAAATCCCCTGGTACAACACCAATGAATGTCGCTCAAAACATTCATTGGTGGCCGAGATCAAAGATAAGGAGCCAAACCCTAATTCAGAATTTGATTATGAAAATACTAGTAAAAGACACATCATCGATGTAGACCCCACTGCTATTGTCATGACTGCAAAAATTCAACTAGAAGAACCAATAGATCCTGAAGAGGGAGACCACCTTTTTAAATCATAGATGTGGGTGAAGGGGATGTCGCTACATTTTATTGTTGATAATGGAGGCGAGAAGAACCTCATCTTAGCAGAGGTCCTCAAACAATTGGGATTGTCGACAACACCACACCCACAACCATATAACATCGAGTGGCTTCACCAGGGATGAGATCTTCATGTCATCCATCAGTGTCGATTGTCATACGACATCCAACCCTTCAAGGATGAGGTATTATTTGATGTTTCCCCATTGGATTTCTGTGATGTTCTCTTGGACCAACCATATATCTAGAAGCATCATGTTATCGATGAGTCTCAACCCCGTAGTGTCATTATTACTCTAGGGGGTCATCTCTAAACGATACCAAAGGTAGTCCCAACTATTGTCTCACCTAAAAAGTGTTGCAAGGTAGTATCTCATACTAAAAAATTCATCTTCTTCACAATTTTTTCAAAAGGTGAATAAGAGGATACTGCAACCACTATAGCCTCGACCCAAGCACCTTATATCCAACAACTACAAGTCGACAATATTGTAGCAAAGAACAAAAATTCCTTCTACACATAGTCATCTCAGGTAGCCCGACTAGTTGAATAGATTCAACCTTGCCAACAATAGGTTTTTGACAACTTTCCACAAACCGAGCAGTGCGACGTCTCCAACAAGGCAAGTAGCTCACCAAGATTCAGATTTGACAAATGCTTCCCTCTCTCCCCCAGGAACTCAACGTAATAGAAACAATTGCTTCCTAAGGAGGGAGGATTGATCCAGGTGGATATCGGTGGCCACCCACCTTTACCAATTGACTCAAAACAATTTTCTAGCAATTTTGGTAATTTACTATTTTTAGCAGTTTTTTGGGTCCTGAACTTCCGAAGCTGTTTTGAGGCCCTAAATGATGTTTTTTGGGAAAACGAGTAGAAACAGGGAATTTAATTTAGTGTTTCTCATGTCATAGTTTTATTCTTCGGATAGATCTTTCTAACGGTGTATAGAGCGACCCAAACGAAGATTGTATGCAAATGTTACACCCCCGGGAAGTTGATGTATCAACTACCTCCTTCGGGGCCTGCATACCTTTTGTTTTTTCATCTTTCATGTTTAGGGTTTTGGATTTTACTTATGTTAAAAAGGTCCTTAGAGCTTCATTGTAATAATCATCTTCTTGCGAATGCGAGTAGCCATCACATCTCTTCTCAGAGATAAGCTGCCACCATTATAGTGAGTCTTTCACTCTATATTTTTACAGTCTCTGTACATTTATTTCATTAATAGAAATCGTGTATTACTATATATCTGTGTTTATGGTTGCATCTCTGATATACTTCTGTTATATTATTGGATGTCTGCGATATTTTTGTGAATTTCTTTATTATATCTCCACTCTCATTTCATGCCGAAAATAATCTGTATCAATGTTGCTTCATAGAAATTGGTTCTCATCTTACCAATCTATTGATGATGGTGTTGTTTTTATGGGAAATGAATTTTATTGTAAACTTGTTGGAGTTGGTAGAATCCGAATTAAAATGCATGATGGTTCAGTAAAAACATTAACATATGTAAGGAATGTACCTGAACTTAGAAATAACTTGATATCTTTGGGATTTCTAGATTTTTTGGTTACAGGTGTACAACTCAAGGTGGAGTACTAAAGGTGTCCAAAGGAATCTCAGTAGTCATGAAAGAAAAGAGGATCGAGAACCTTTATCAATTTGAAGGAAGAACTGAAATAAATCAAGTAGTGGTAGAATCTAAATGTGAATGTGACTAGATATTCGTTTATGGCATCAATGTTTGGGTCATATGAGAGAGAAAGGGATTAAGGTACTTATTGATCGTAATTCACTTCTAATTTTAAAGTTTTTGAATTTGAATTTCTACAAGTATTGTGTTTTTCAAAAAAATTGTAGACAAAATTTTTAAATAGGAAGATAGATTAGCAAAAACATCCTATATTACATTCATTCATATGTTTGGGGACCATCCCCTATGGTTTCCTTTGAAGGATATTCATATTTTGTGACATTTATAGATGATTACTCTAGAAAGGTTTAGGTCTATTTACATAAAATAAAAGTTGATGTATTTAATACTTTTAAGAAATTCAGAGCTTTGGTTGAAAAGATCACTGACAGGTCAATCAAGTTTTTAAGAACAAATAATGGAGGTGATTTCAAATCTGTGGAATTTGAAAATTATTGCAAGGAAGATCAGATTGAAAGACATATGACCATGTTTAATACTCCTCAACAAAATGGTGTTACTGGATGCATGAATAGGACTCTTCTAGAGATACCAAGGAGCATGCTCAGTAATTCCAAGTTGCATCAAGAATTGTTGGCAGAAGCAATTCTTACAACATGTTATCTAATAAATCAGTCACCATCAACTACAATAAATTGTAACATTTCAGACGATGTATGGACAAGTCATTCATGTGATTATTCAAATCTGAGAATATTTGGTTACTATGCTTATGCTCTTATTTATAAAGATCAATGTTCTAAGTTCGATCCTAGATCAAAGAGATATTTCTTTGATGGTTATGGTTATGGAGTTAAGGGGTACATATTGTGGGATCCTACTGCCCACAAATTCATCATAAGTAGAGATGTAGTATTTGATGAATCCTCACTATTAAAATCAGAACTGGTAAATGTTGAAGTGAGACAAGAACATGTACCACAAGTTCAACAAATTCAGTTGGAGACTTAGCCATTTTTAGAAAGGGAGAAGCATGAAGAAGTTGGAAAAGGAGAAGATGAAGATGCAAAAAATATATAACAAACGGAGGATATCCCTCAACCATCTCTAACGAGATCTACATGGGTCAGGAATCTTCCTACAAGGCATGATGATTATGTTTCATTTGTCGCTTTGGTTTCTATTGATGGAGAACCTAGTTTTTATAAGGAAGCAACTAAGGTATTTGAAAGTGCTAAATGTAAAGAAGCTATGAGAGAAGAAATGGATGTCTTAGAGATGAATAAAACATGGGACCTGGTAGAACTTCCAAACGACAAGAAGTTTGTCGGTTGCAAGTGGGTCTATAAACTGAAAAATGGTGTTGTTGATAAAGTTGAAAGATATAAAGAAAGACTGATAGCAAAAGTGTATTCTAAAAAATAAGGTATTTATTTTCATGAAATATTTTCACCAGTTGTGAAGCTTGTTTCAATTTGTGTTGTGTTAGCACTAGTTTCTTTTCTTGATCTTGAGTTAGAGAAACTATATGTTAAACCAACATATCTACAAGGAGATTTGGATGATGATATATAAATGGAACAACCATAAGGGTTTGTTCAAGATCACAATAAGAGGTTTCTTTACAAACTCAAGAATTCATTGTATGGGATGAGGAAGTCTCATAGGAAATGGTACAAGAAGTTTGATTCCTCCATGGTGAGCCTAAATTTTACAAGAAGCGAATATGCTCACTATGTTTACTTTAAAAAGTTGGAAAATGACATATTCATTATTTTGTTGTTATATGTTGATGATATGCTTGTGGAAAGAAAAAACATGGTCAAAATCAACAAGTTAAAGACTCAGCTGGCTAGGGTACTTGATATAAAGGATCTAAGAGCAACAAAACAAATCTTGGGCATTGAGATACACATAGACAAAAAAAAGGTAAGTTGTGGTTATCATAATAGAAGTATGTCAAGAAAAAACTTATGAGATTCAATATGAATAATGTGAAACCTGTACATATCCCTTTGGCTTCCCATTTCAAGATTTCTTTAGTTTTATGTCCTATTAATGATGAATAAAATGATTATATGTCTTGTGTACCATATGCAAATGTAGTAGGAAGGTTGATCTATGCTATGGTGAGTACTATACTAGATATTTCACATATAGTTGGTCTTGTGAGTAGATACATGAAAAATATAGGTAAAGAACATTGAGTAAAATTGAAATGGATGATTTGGTATATCATAGGAATACATAATTATTCTATCACCTATGATGGCTCCAATGATTTAGTTTGTGATTATGTAGATTCAGATTTTGCAGGTGACTTGGAAAAAAAGAGATCCACTTCAGGATATGTCTTTACTCTTGTAGGAGGACCTATTAGTTGAATGTCAAAGCTTCAAAATGTAGTCTCTTTATCCACTACTGAGGCAAAATATATGGAGGCTTCACATGCATGTAAGGAGAGAATTTGGCTAAAAGGTTTGTTGGGTGAGTTTGGAAGGATGCAGGATAAGGCGAACGTATTATACGATAGTCAAAGTGTTATTCATTTGACTAACAATCCAACTTATCACAATAAAATAAAACATATTTATATCAAATACTATTTTGTAAGACAAGTTGTTGATGAAGAGGAGTGGCTCTAGAAAAGGTCCATACAAAATTGAATTCTGCAGACATACTTATGAAACTAGTTTTGTTAAAGAAGTTATGATGGTGTTTGGATTCTCTTAGCTTGCAGAAAAATTGATGAATTAATTCGGGAATGATATATCAAGTAAATTGTTGTCAAGGTGGAGATTGTTGAAAACGTGGCAACTAATTTCCCATGTGGTTGTATGCACATCAACTAAAATTAGGTTGTGCATACATGCTCTCTTCAGAGAATAGGTTGTGTACCTGATGGATCAGGTTGTAATGAGTTTTTTTAACCATATAATTGATCCTATATAACTAGCACACCGATAGAGGTGTGGAGAAGCAATGCATTGTAACATTGTGTGTGGGAAGAGAGGAGAGGATGGTTGTATTCGTGTAATTATCTCGTGAATAATAAGAATATCAATTATCATTTCCCATTGGTTTTTTCTTGTGCTCAGTTTCCACATAAATCAATGTATTAATTGTGGGATTGTCTTGGATCTAGTGCACGGTGGTAAAAACTTGGATCTATATTTCACAACGAAAGTATGCGCAGTGCAATGACAAAATACTGTCTGCCACAAGTTTTTTCACTAAACTCTCATGACTTGTCACACAATTCACAGACTACACGAAATTTTGCACGTTGTAATATAAATTGTCTAAAGAACAATTTATAAATGTGGAATAACAAACTACTATGCTTACCATATAAACTCAGAAATACTCATGAAAGTTGACACAACCAAATATTTGATATTAATGAACCTCACCATAGTGTGCACGGTTACAAAATACAATACTAAGATGAGCTTAAGATCCAATGAATTATTCTACTGAATTTAGAGACACAGAGCTTCTTCTCAAACTTATTCAACTCTTCAACTGTTTTTGTTCCTCTCTACTACTCTCCCTCTTCTCTGCATCACTCTGCATCATCCTCTACTAACTAAAGACTCAGACTTATATGGACTTCAACTAAGAATTCCTACAGAAACTAATACTGACTTAACAATAAATACTACCATTAATTCGGCTGACTCTTCAACCACTTAACTGAACTTGAGAAAGATAAGGATCGAGTCCATTTATAGATTCCTTCTTGCTGACTGACTTTTGAATAAACTTGCGACTTTTCACTTTCATACTATTAGATTGACTAACTGAAATTTCAGCTGACTCACAAAACTATTGATAGAATGACTGACAGAAAAATCGACGGAGACATGAAGATATCACTAACTTGTAATTACTATTTCCAACACTCCCCCTTAATTATAAGTAGGTGGGGTTACAAAAACATTTCATCAAAATTTTGAATTTTCATTTTACTATTACTCATTTGTTACTACATAGACTCCTAGACTACTGCGCAGATATTGAAATGCATCTCTTGCTAAATCCTTTGTAAGAATATCTGTGACTTGTTCTTTTGACCTGCAAAACTCTAAACAAATCTCTTTTTTATTCACCAATTCTTTGATAAATTTATCTACCTTGTATCAATATGATTGGTTTTCTTGTAAAACACATGATTCTTTGATAACATGATGGTTGAATTGTTGTCACAAAATATTGTTGTTCGTTCTTGTTGTTCCTACAACAAATCTTTTAACATTCTTCTCACCCAAACTATTTGACAAGCTACGCTTGTAGCTGTGATGTACTCTTCCTCTGCTAAAGAAAGAGTCACTATGGGTTTCTTCTTTGATGCCCATGATACCATACTTGTTCCAAAATGAAACTTGTACACGGAGGTACTTTTCCTGTCATCTATGTTTCCTCCACAATCATTGTCAGTGTATCCAATGAGTCTGGAATATTTTGAAGTTGAGTATTGTATGCCAAAATCTATTGTTCCATTCACATATCTCAGGATTATATTTCCTACCTTCCAATGTGATTCTTTTTTATTTTCCATGAACCTTGAAATTAGACTTAATCCATACATAATATCAAGTCTTGTTGTTGTGAGATACAAAAGACTGCCTATTATTCTTTTAAATAGTGTGGGATCCACCTTGGACCATTTATCTTCCTTGCTTAAATTTAATCATGTTATGAAAGGTTTTGGGGTTTCTTTTGAATTCATCATATTGAATATTTTCATAATTTCATGCACATACATTCATAATTTCATGCACATAATTTTCATAATCTGTACGTGCCTTGTCTTCTTGTCCTGGAACATCATAACCTTGTGGTTGTTCCACATATACTTATTCTTCTAAATTTCCATTAAAAAAGGATGACTTTAAATTCATCTGATAAACTGACCACTTGTATTGTGAGGCAATGGCTAACACAGTTATGACCGTGTCCATGCACGCAACTGGTGCAAATGTTTCATTGAAATCAATTCCAGGTTGTTGTGTAAATCCTCTTGGAACTAACCTTTCCTTGTGCTTCTGCACTTTTTCTTCTGCATCTTGCTTGATTTTATAAATCCACTTGACACTTATGACATCCTTGTCATCAGATACATCTACCAATTTCCATTTTTTATTGTTCTCTATGAATATTATTTCTTCATCCATTACTCATGCCCATATATCATCTTTCACAACTTCTTCAAAGGTCAATGGATAATCTATTTGTGAAAACAGAGGAAAAACTGAAAATGAATTTGTTGTGTCTTTATTATAGATGTCGCACAGACTTCTTGTCTTTCTTGGTAACAGAGTTGCTAAGGTTGGATCTAGAGATGTAGAACTACTTGGATTGTTTGTTGATGTTTGTTGCTATATAGGCATAGACTTCACACCTGTTGTTCTTACTGAAGTACTTTGCACTCTAATTTGTGTCATAGTGCCAATTGTAGAAGGTATTGCGCACTAACCTATACACAGGGTTTGAAACACCTCTTCTTCTTCTTCTATTTCATCATGCCTTATTGCATCAATAATTTTCACTATTTTTTCTATGGTTCCATCCCATGCTTCATTCTTGTAACAACCCTAGTTAAATAGATGCATAGGGATTATTAAGTAAAATTAATTAGACAACTAATTGTCCTAATATGGTTTTAGTTAAACAATGATTAGTATTAATAATATTAATTAATTACTTATTTATTAATGAATTGACTCATTAAAGGTTGTGTAATGAATTAAAGCGGGCTTAATAATTTTAATTAATTAATTAAATACTTTACGTATGCAGGGGGGAAATGAAGCATTA
>SNQJ01S0105916.1:0-29991 GCA_010110895.2 Picea sitchensis | reverse complement strand
ATTCTCCGATGAAGGAAATCAACGGACCAGATCTAATTCTTGATTTAACGGTTGAGATCATATCGCGATTTCGAGGTTTTCGTTGTCAAGGAACTTTGACATATCCAACTCGCGATCCTCGAAACTCCGATGACTACGCTCCTTGTCCATATGACCATTATCCTCATGACCGTAGCCAAACCTTCATCACTCCCTTTAAAGACCTTGCAGGTTCTCATTGATCCAACGGTGGTCGGGTCCCTGCGCTCAGATTTGACGGCTGAGACCTGTCCTCCTATCGAGCTTCTCCTGGTGGCGCCCGATCGTTGCCACGCGTCCTTCCAAATAGACAGTCCTGATTATGTCGGGATTTCACCTTGGATTTTCCCGATGGTAAACCTCGTACAGCTCCTATCCGATCTGATGGCAGACGGGTTTTCTGAATGAGATCCAATGGTTGTGGATCTCTGTCTTCCTTCTCCTCTGCGAACTTCCGTATCTTGAGCTTTGCCTTTGCTGCACGCGTTTTCTTCAACGTTTTTCCTCCTGAGCTTGCCATCAATGACAAGCATACGCTACTTGGTAAACATTTGCCAACAGACTCGACATGCAGTTTTGTTATTTCCCCTGTCTATCGAGGTCGATATCTATTATTCTGTGAGATTTTGTTGGTGCTTTAGTGCTGGCATGAAAGAAAATAGTTGCATGCAAAATTGTTCGAGGATTACATGTGAAATTGCAATATCCGTTGTTTTTTTGTTAGAATAAAGCATATGCAGGCTACATTTATAAACCATGTATGGTCAGATGTGTCGATATGACATTACATGTTCTTTCTCCTCTACACAGACTAGTGTGCACATGATACAATTTGTGTTGTGCTTGAGATATGACATGTACAACAAAGATTCTGCAAGATTATATCTGGATTTCTGGAAGCATGTCTGGGTAGTTTTCCACAGAAAACCAAAAACTAGTATCGTGGGCACAACAGTCTGTGTAGAGGATAAAGAACATGTATTTCCATCGGTGGAATCATATCTAGATAATTTTCCACAGATAATTTGCGTGATATTTTGTGGTTTGTAATATTTATTGGGCAGGGAAAAAAATTACACGTTTACAGCCATGGATGGAGAAGCGCAAAGGTTCATGTTTTTGCCTATCTTCTAGACTGTTCGTTGAGTTTTTTTTAATGTATGTACATATTGCTTTTTCTCCAATGCATACCAGCTTCCATTCATGTTCATTGTATTTTGTGCGTTCCCACATTCAAACAAATAGAATAACTGGAGAAAATGAGAGAGTCTTGACTGCATCGGTTGAAGAGGATATAGAAAGGTGCATGCTTGTACTGTTATTTCATATTGTGTTGTTTTGTATTTCATTTATGATCTGTATATGTGTTCACCTAGTTTATTATATGTACATGTTGTGTGCCTTCCTACATGGTAACTTATCTTCATTACATGCATTCTTGCATACTAACATGCTTCATGTCCATTGTGTTTTCACTGCATTTGTACATTTAAACAAACAGAATAGTTGGAGATGACAATGGGCTCTTTTGTTGGTAAATAACCTTGTTTCTCTTTCTTTTACATGTTTGTCTTCATTATAAGTTATCTTCAATACATGCCTTCCTGCATACTAAGATAATTCATGTCCGTTGTGTTTTCGATGCATTGTTGCATTTAAACAAACAGAATGGATGGAGAGAACGATGGACTCTTTGGCAGGTAAATAGACATGTTTCTCTTTCTTTTACATGCTTGTCTTCATACTAACTTGCCTTCATGTCCATTTCATATTCGGCGTTGTTTCCTTGGAAAAAACCAGGTTGCTTGGACAGGGAGATGAATTGTTCTGTGCAACAGTAAAGGGTTCTATGGTACAATATTCTAAAAGGTATACCAATTGTGCTGGTAAATTAAATATACAAACTGGGTGGGGGCATATAATATTAGAATTGAAAATGATGGCTTGGCAGCAATGGGCCTTTTTACCCTCCCTATTTCTACTTTTTCCATTTTCTATTATCCATTTTTTTTTTGTAATTCATCTGCTTAATGTGTTTTCTGAAAATGCCTTGGTGCATCGATTGGCGAACTAACAGTTTCACATCTGTGTTCTCACTTCTACCTTATTCCATAGTTACTCACTTTCTTGATTGCGGGTGCCAGGGTGGTGTTGAGTGCTCAACACACCCTAAAATTTCTATGACCATTTCCTTTTGGGTACCACCTTTTTCTACCTTTTGACTATTTTCTCCTTGATATGAAGCTGACACTGTGCTTGTCTTAGATGACTCACATTTTAATTGATTAAGGTTCACCTGCACAACACAACAATGAATCATCTCAAAAGACACAATGACTCATTTTGGAACTTCAGCATCGATGAAAGATTAAGGTGGAAAAAAATTGCTTGGGAAGTCAAAATAGTTGAAGGTCGATCTTCACCAGTGTCGGCCGATAAGAGTGTGTCCTTTCCGTAGACAAGCATGAGGAAGGATATTGCTGAAGACCAATCTATCATTTTCGGTGAAATATGTGATAGTAAGGACTAGGCACAAACAAGACTGACACTACCAACTGTCGAATCCAGAAACAAGTTTCGAGAACGACAACTCAGGGAGGTGACGACTCATCGATAAACCATGCAATTGAACTTTCTCCCGGTCATCCATCCTTGATATTATCGGCATCGACTCGATAGTTTTTTTTAGACAAATAGAATATGGAGTTCACATGGATACTGGACAAACCCCGACCCATTCGTCGATCAACGTGACGTGATGAGACATGTTAACTCCTGAGTGTGCTAGGTACATTGAATTTACGGTTATCAGTTAATTCATGGATCACGCATTAGTTATTGACTCGTGCATGGATCAAAAGGAACTGTTAAACTCACTGATACAATGCATCTCCATCCGCGCCTCCATCGTCATCCAGTCAGTGTTTATCCACATAAATTTATTAGTGGTTTATTTTGAATTAGCATTCATCACTAGTATTAACTAATTGATGAGACTGACAGTATCTCCCCAGTTATTTTCTTTTCAAGTTAGTCTGTATGATCCCATTCTACACAATAAGGAATTCAGAACAGACAGAAGAGCAGAGCTAGCACTCCAGAGAAAGCACCCAAAGTCCAGTGAGTATTAAACAATTTTCTTAGCAAGCATCACAAGTATGATTTTTCTTACCTGTTTACGCTCCATTTTATATATCCTCACCCAATGCTTCTTTGTATACATTTTAAAGGGTGTTTTTCTTTTGTTTACTGTAGGGACAATGCCTCCGAAGAAGCCATCTACTCGAAAATCGCCAAGGGTGCCAAAGTTGCAAGAATCAGAAGTAGGAGAGGGATCATCATCAGTGGTTGCAAGACAATTGGAGTTTGTCCCCAAGCCAGTGTCTCTCATTAAGTCGATCACTAAGGAGTTGTTCATCCAACCCCCACCCTTTGTAGATACAGAGGCAAGCATTGAAGCAAAGACAACTTTTCCTCGTTAGGAAGAGATCTTCAAGAAAATCAAGAAAGAAGAACCCCTCGAATATACTCCACATAATGATCCTGATACAAGGAAGCTTGATGATGAGGTCCTCCCGAATATTCGTAGGGCTTATCTGCACATGGTGGAAAGACGGTCTCCAGTTTTCCCTTGCATTGACCTCCTGAAATGGCTCATTGACCACACCGATACACCAAAATTCTTGATTAATGATGATAACGTTGAATGCGTCAAGGTTTTCCTACCATCAGAGGTTCAAAGTTACTACAAGATCAATGATCATGGATAAAAGTTGACCACTGAATTCCTTCTAAGTTTCTATACATCGCATGATACCAGCAAGGTCATGGCATCTTGGTGGAGAGAAGACAAAAAATTATGGACTACTGGTTGGTACCCAACAACCAATCTCAGGGAACCATACATATATCTCATGGCCCTACTTTATAGGTTACATGGGAAGAAGGACTGCTCCCGATTTTCATAGGTTTGGATGGCTTTAGCTTTCACAGTATCCATTTCAGGCAAGGGTTTCAATTGGGGTGCCATCATCTCCAAACAACTAAGCATCTGCATAAGACAAGCTCAGGTGCCAAAGGAGGGAGATACCCCCGCCTTCTACATGACCTTGTATCTATTGGACGTCATTTGCGCCAGGAACTCTTTTGCCAGAATGAATCTAAATTGGCACCCTTCGGAGCCGGCGGTCCATGTATACTTCAACATCCTATGGGAAAACAGGTACAAGAAATCCTATGCCCATATATGTGATCAGTTTATTGCTCGCATTTACCTCTTTCTCTTCAGAAGAGAATGCCATAGATTGTCATATGAGGTGAAGAAGGTTATAGCCAAAATTGGTCACTGATATTTAGATGAATAGGAAACCTACATTAGAGTTTTCAGCGCCACAGGGGCACCCCACTTACTGCCCATTTATGTTCCTGACCGACTAGTGTTAGGAGAGATTTGTTATCAAACCATCTTGCAGGGATACAATGCAAATTTAGTAAAACAAAAGAAGCGGGATTTCATACCGTACAGGTTTCATATTGGCTTCTTTCTAGTCAAAGACACCGCGCATGATAAACAATTTGGGTTGGGCCAATTCGAATTTCGGTTCCAAACTGGCTGTTTTCACAAACACAATCCCAAGGGATTGGTTCTGCAGCATGCGTCGCAGGTGTCATCCTGTTGGCCTTATGCACATGACCAGTTTGAGGATGAATTTTTTACAGAGAATGCTCAAGAATGGAATATGGTGGCAGCCAAAAAATCTAATCTTCGAGGAACTAAGTTCAGATCTATGAGCTACGAAGAGAAGCCAACATTTTTTGAGCAGGAAGTTCAAGAAATTGGCCGACACCCCGAAGGGGAAGCAGCATATGAATTGGATGAAGGAATAAATGAGCCTCTATAAGACGTTGAGGCTGTGGGAGCTCATCAAGAATCCCCAATACAAATCGAGGATCCACCTGAAGGTCAAACTGCACAAGAAAGGGGTGCACTTTTATACCAGCAATCTCAGCTACTAATGAAACGGATGTAGGCTAAACCGCATCTTTCCATAAGTCCTGAGATTTCAACTACCATCCAAAGAGTCCTAACAGAACCAAGCGATCCTGGTCTCACAGTCGTCGAAGGCACCAATGGGTCGGGCAATCCTGAATCTATGATATCACCAATTGATCCCTCGAGAGATGGAACAACTCAACCAGATACAGGTTGGGTGTCGATAGAAACACAAGCACCTAACCCCTCAAGCATGCTTATACATATATACAGTGATGAAGAGAGCATAGAGCCCTCTCGTGGTACCCTGGTGCGCGTCCAAGAAGAATAAGGTCCCGTAAATACCTCTTCCCTAAGTCCCGAAAAGGTCTCTTCCTTTGGGCCCAGGGTTTAGGACCAGGAAGTCCCACAAAAGGAGGCAAAATCTTAAGGAGATATCGACTATAGGGACTCTAATGAACCAGAAACAAATACAGACCCGAGCGACAACCTACCGCGAAAGGAAGTCAACGGTTCTACTGCCAACGGACCAGTAAATAACAAGTCTATGCTTGATACATCTATTCTTCCTGATACTCAAATATCCAGTGAGCAACAAGCAGGAGTCGAATCTACAAAGTTGAAATAGGAAGTTCAAGAGCCCAATCTTGAAAAAATATACACCACGGGAAGCCTGGGTAACAACCTCACATGGGGTGATCAACAGATACCAGACCCGGTAGATGAGGTAGCAGATATCTATGCAATCTCCTATGATCAAAAGAGAAAGGCCATCGTTCGAAGGATGAAAAAAAGGAGGAGGATCACATTAGATCACTCCATATTGGTAACCATGGAGGAGAACTTAATTGACACAGCCAATGCTCGTGCGTCTGAATTGATTGGCATGGGAAAGGCCCTCTCAGATGCCACTCAAGATAGAGTCAAGAGGGATGAAAAGGAATTAGCCACCACCCTAAAGGAGCTCGAACATGTTCGCCATTTGGCCGAGTCCTACAAAGGTGCTACACGAACCAGTGTGTATCTGAGAAATGAGTTCAACAGGGTTTATAGAGATTTCAAGAAAGAAAGGCACTTATTGGTCATGAACATCACCGATTTCCAGGAAGACACTCTCATGGCACTTGCAACGTGTAAAGAAATGGAGCGATGGCATGAGAAGGCTCAGCAAGCGGTAGAAAGACTTGAATATATTGAGGCAGTCCAGCAAGGTCGAGAACAAGAAAGGCATGGCATTTGTCTAGTAAGAAAAGGAAGTCTCGACTGCATGAAGAAATCTATCAAGTACTAGGCTAAGATGTCCCAAGACCCACACTGAGAAATCCAACGGCAATGGGCCAAATGCCAGAAATATTGGGGTAAAATCAACCAAGTAATGAAGAATGTCGGTCTCCCCGAGTTTGGAACCACCGATGAATTTTTCGATCTGAGCGGTACACTCAAGATACATGCCGAGCAAGACTTGCTATGGGCCGAAGAGTGCGCAAAGGTCACCGATGAAAAACCAGGGCTAGTGCAGCAATTCGCGGAACACCCGATCAGAGCTCGGGTCATACTACAATAGTTGAACTTCAGTGTGGGGAAGTATCGATTTCACGCAGTGGATATCAGGGGAGTATATGTTGCCCCTATGGAACAACACAGGTTTCCATGGGCCCAAACCTGTGCAGATTTGTTTATCAAATGGTCTGAATACAAAAAAAGTCATCATTTTAAAGAAGCATCTTGGGTTGACTGTTAAGGAAGTTGTTGCATGATCACGCCACATGGCGATTTTTGTTTTTCTTAACACATATTTAGCCGTTAATTACAATTAAACTTGATATTATAAATAAAGACATCGATCGATGAAAGGCGGATGGTTGTTGGAAGATTTTTTTCTTTTTTTGGTTGTTGATAATTATTTTGAGATGGTTGTGAATTGAGAAGTCCTTCTGGACCAAAGACAAACTATTTTCATCATATGTATGTGATTGGAGCTGGAGAAGAATTGTTTCCTTTCATGTTCCACGAACGATGCAGTAAATAAGTAAGAGCAATTAATTATGTTGTCAAGTTATCTGGAGCAATGTCTTGATGTTCTTTTCTTTAAAAGATGAAAATAAATCGTTGTGTTTCTATGTGATGAATGTCCCAATAGATGAATTATTTTTCTTATCCTGATCTTGATTACATATGTGTTTCTTTTTCTTTTTGCTAAGTAGTTTACCTCAGTTATGTGATGAATGTCCTGGTAGATGAATTATTTTTCTTACCGTGATCTTGATTACATATGTGTTTTCTTTCTGTTAAGTAGTTTATTTTTCTCAAATAATAGTTGGATGCTCTTTCAGCTAAAGTATTAGTACTAGGCCCTTTGGCATAGAATCACTATCTGCATGTTCAAGCAGCGGGTTATCACAAGCTCGAACCCTTCCTAATAGTTAAAAATTTTTCTTTGTCTTTGTCAAGTTGGTTTATACTGGCTTTCATACCTCGTACCAGTCCCACCTAAGAGAAAATACAAAGAAGAACCATCATAACTGAAGGACGAGCGTTCACCAGAAAACACAAAATCTCATCGATAATTTGGCTAGATCGTAAGATATGGAGAACCATTCCACTCCAAACACTATAGAGTCTAATTGGGCCTCAGTGGCGGGTTTGGTTCCTGTTGTTGAGTCAGGGGATTTAGGTCCCATCAACAAAATTGGCACTAGAAGGAGGGCCTGAAGAATGAATGGTTGAATATGTAAGTTACATAACATTTTGAACATCCTATAGATTCATAACGGCCCACATGCATGGCTAGTCATCCAACAGATAGCCCACCTTTACCGAGTACTCCCAAAGTGGATAACTCACCCCACTCCAAGGAAGGATATCTTCACTCTGAAATACCTTACGCCCTCCCTCACGAGGAATTGAATCAGTTTAGAAGAATTACTAGAGCCTACACCCATAATATCGGCGTGTTTCCCTTCACCCCCATCCTCCCTCAAAGAAAAAAACAAAGCAGACTAGTAGTCAGCACTCCCAACGAATTTTTCATACACTATGTCGAAGACTTAATAGATTTTGTGATCACCGAAATCCAAGAACCTCTTGATCTAATACCTGAAACACCAGCTGGCGACATCTCCGAACATAACGACATTTTGGAAGAAGAAGATTTTGACTCCGACACCGAATATATGGAAGGGAACAACGGTCATGAGGAGGAAAGAGAAGCTCCACTTCAAGACAACCAACCTTGGTTGGTTGGAGACATCGTGGCCATCCCAGGATGAGTACATAATCTTCCCCGTCACCCAAAAAAGCTGCTCCCCAAGTATGACCCTGAAACTTCAGGTTTGCCTGAAGATCACATCAAGAAATTCATACTTGTGATTAGGCTTATGAACATTCAACAAGAAGACATAGTATGTAGGATTTTTCCCTACACATTTGAAAATTAGGCTTCCACGTGGTATTTTAATTTGCTAGTAGGATCTATAACCAGCTGGACTAAATTCCAAAAGGATTTTCAGGACAAATTTGCAAAAGAAACTACTACAGGAGCCCTGATGGCTGAGTTGTTCATAGACACCATGACCCCAAAAGAGAGGGTCAAATATTTCAATCAACGGTCTGCGACCATCCTAAACAAGTTTCATCCCACGGTGAAATCAACTCAAGAGTTGCAAATCGAAGTTTATGCCAACGCACTCCCAGCTTCTATTTCCATCTTTGTAAAAAGAGTCGCCAAGCAAACCCTCACAATTTTTTTTGAAGAGGCCAAGATGATAGAATTCCATATGAAAGGACGTAAAGAAGTCCAAGCCACTCTGGTGAGAAAAGAAATCCATCCCCCTCCTAGGAGAGGACTTCTTTTGACTAGACCGATGGGGAAACCGGCTGAACAAACTCCCGACAAGGGTAATGGAGATATAGAAGACCTGCAATGCATGGTCAAGAAACTATCAAATGAGATCATAGACATGAAGAGGAATGCAAGGGAGGGAAATCAAATCCAAAATCCCTATAAGCCTTTCTTTAAGAGAAACCAACCTTTCAAAGCAATTGAACCCCCCCCAGCCAACTTGGACATTGACCTCGGAAATGTTGCGTATGATTCTTTCTGTACTTACCACCAAGAGAATCACTCGAAAAGAGAATTCCATGAATGGGTACATGCCATGAATTGAATGGCTAACCATTTTATGGATGAAGTCTCCCTGACCAAACAACCAGGTGGTTCGGCCATGAATAGTGTCGATCAGGAAGAAGTTGACCCATTGCAAAACACATCCATGCTGATATGGGACCCCGACGTGATCACATTTTCGAGTGATTTGTTTGAGCCTTGAGAACAGACCACCGAATTATCGACAGTACAGACATGTAGTAAGGGTCAACCCAGCCTGAAAGATACCGATGTCACCCGGGCCTCGCAAAGTAAGTTAACTTTCGATCTTCCGAGAATGCCTTTCACCCCCGGTAAAAAACCTATAAGCATCCATACCCAGGAATCCCCTAAACTAACATATCATTTATGGATGTATGTAGAATCCCTCAGTAGAAATACTTACTACTACAAGCTCTGAATTTGGTAGGAAACTCGACCAACAGCGATAGTCAAAACAAGAATCTTTCCCCAACAGATCTGGAAAGCAAGCCAATTGTAAACACCCAATCGGAAGGTAGTAAAGAAAGGCCTTTCATACCACCCTTCCTTTTGACGTTTGAGTTTTTCAACAGGAATCTTCACAATTGTCTGGTCCATTCTGGGGCATCCTCTAATGTCATGCCCTTGGCTGTGTGTAATAAACTAGGTGTTGTCCCTCTGAAAAGTGATAAACATGTCATACAACTAGACAGAACCCAGGTCAAGGTCATGGGAGAACTCAAAGATGTGATGATCAGGATAGCGACACATCCTAGTTTCGTGCAGGTGATTGACATCATTGTGGTGGATATCCCTGAGGCATATGGACTATTGTTGAGCCGAGATTGGTCTGAAAACATGAATGGATATTTCAGTACCGATTGGGCACACCTTTGGCTGTCATTGAAGGGATAAAAGAACATGATCATAATCAATAGGGAAAGATATCTGAAACATACGGTCACTGATCTGGAGACCCCGAACGAGCCAGCTTCTATCGATTTTCCCATATTAGGGAACTATTCTTGTGATTCTCACTTTGCAATTTTACTCCTCTCCTGTCCAATGTTTTTCTTACTCAAAAATCTGAGATGACCTTTCAAGAAGAATTCCCGACGCCAATGGAAGATTCTCTCTTTTGTCAAAACCCAGTGTTAGGACTTCTGGAAGAAAAGATCGAAGATCATAACACTGATGGGAATAAGAATCATCACTCGCAAATTTGGACCCTTTATTTTGATGGATCCAAATCACAAGAGGGCTCGGGAGCAGGGTGCATCCTCATCGATAAAAAGGGTAAACGCCATTTCTTGTCTTGCAGACTAGAATTCAAGTGTACCAACAACACTGCCAAGTATGAAGCCCTAGTACAAGGGTTAAAGAAATCCATAGATCGTAATGTCAAGGAATTAAAGGTTTTTGGAGACTTAAAAATCATTATTAGACAAGTGAGAAACAATATACACTGCAATTCCCCTCATCTTAAGAACTACTAGCAAGAGGTGCATAGGCTGATAGAACGCTTCGAAGCTTTCAATATCACTGTGATCCCTAGAGAGAAGAATATCCTTGCTGACTCGTTAGCCAAAGCTGCTTCAAGACTGTCTCCTTTAGAAGATTACGAAGCCTCCCGATTCACTGTAGAACTTCTCTACAAGCCATCGGTACCTAATAATATTTCTAATTGGAAAGTCTTTTAGGGGGATGAACAGATCATAAGCTTCTTGACTAATCAAGACAATTTCAAAGACCTTGCTATTGACGATGAATATTTCCAAGAGAAACTAATAGAAACTAGTCCTCAGGTGGGTCAACATATGGATAAACCAAAGGCTCACACAATCCTGAAAGGGATAGCGAATCTAGAGAATTTGTTTGATCTAAAGGAACGATTCAAAGGACCAAAAAATGCAAAGACTGTCGCTCATGTCCCCTCCACGAAACTGTAAATCTTGGAACCCCAGACAACCCAAAGTATGTAAATCTCGACAAAACGATATCTAAAGAAGAGAGGAAATCCTACCTCAAATTATTCAAACAATACCAGGATGTTTTCGCTTGGTCCTATAAAGATTTAAAAACGTATGATACCCATGTCATTCAACACACCATCTCGTTGAAGCCCAAAATCAAGCCTTTTCAACAGAATCTCTGGAAGTACCAACCATCCTTGGAACCTCTCATGTATCAAGAGTTAAGGAATATTTTAGATGCGAAGATAATTTTCCAAGTTAGGCATTCCGCCTGGGTAGCAAACCTTGTTCTGGTAAGGAAAAATTCAGGAGAAATCTGATTATGCGTAGACTTTCGAAATCCCAACAGAGCTTCAGAAAAGGACAATTATCTCATCCTACTGATGGAGCAACTCCTATAGACCATGTCGGTCTCGGAAATTTTCTCCCTGCTAGACGGTTTCTCAGGATACAACCAAGTGTTGGTCTCAGAGGAAGACTGATTAAAAACTACCTTCCGGACCAAATGGGGAACCTTCTCTTATAAATGCATGTCATTCAGCTTGATTAATGCATGAGAGACATTTCAAGGTCCATGGACGTGGTGTATCGGGGGATTATAAGTAAGTGTGTGGTAGTATATTTAGATGACGTAACGGTGTATTTGAAGAATAGAGAAGAGCACATCCAACACTTAACTCAAATTTTTGAAAGATGCCGAAAATACGGTATATCACTCAATCCTAAGAAAACTATCTTCGGTGTTGAAGAAGGTAAGTTGTTAGGTCATATTATATATCAAGCGGGAATTTGCATAGACCCCGAAAATATTAAAGCCATAGCCCAACTCCCACTACCCCGTAACAAGAAAGACATGCAGTCTTTTTTTGGGCAAAATAATTTTGTAAGGAAATTCACTCCTGACTTCACTGAAATCATCAAAACCTTACAAAATATGATTCGCAAAGATTCCGAGTTTAAGTGGGATGATGAATGAAAATACGCTTTCAACAATATCAAAGCTGCCATATCCTGGGCCACGGTATTGCGAAGTCCTGATTTCAATAAAGACTTTAATCTTTACACTTTCACTTCCGAATAATCGCTAGTTGCGGTCTTAACTCAGAAGGATGATGACAACAACAAATCCCCAGTGTCATTTATGAGTACCAATCTCCAAGGAGCCGAGCTCAATTACCCCGGTGTAGACAAGAAGGCCTACACGGTCTATAAAGCAGTAAAACATTTTAGGTCGTACATCCTCAAGAATCACACTAAGGTGATTGTGCCACACCCTGCAGTCCGATCTTTGTTTACCCAAAAATAAATGGGAGAAAGAAGAGGGAACTAGATGGCAGTAGTCCAGGAATTTGATCTAGATATAAAACCCTCCAATTTAGTGAAAGGACAAGGTTTGTGAAAGCTCGCAGCCGAAGTTCAAGTTCAAGCAAACAAAGATCCGAGGTGGGATAATGAAATAGCACTATGGTGTGGTGAAGCAG
Source organism: Picea sitchensis (assembly GCA_010110895.2). NCBI lineage: Eukaryota > Viridiplantae > Streptophyta > Pinopsida > Pinales > Pinaceae > Picea > Picea sitchensis. The sequence goes on along the minus strand of SNQJ01S0105916.1, from coordinate 17,400 downwards.
CATACATTTCCCTGGGAACAGACTCCTAGTACAAGGTTTTAGCTTATCTATTACATCATGGGACTTGTCCTGAAAATATCAACCCCAGAGAAAGGATATCCCTCCGATTAAAATCCACGCAATATCGCCTCATAAATTTGGTACTCTTCCGGATCAACTATGATGGGGTATTACTGAGAGGTCTCGAACATGAAGACGCTGATAAAGTGTTGAAGGAAATCCATGATGGCCCTACCGAGGGACATTTTGCGGGAAACACCACTGCTCATAAGATTCTGAGAGTCGACTATTATTGTCCCACTTTGTTCAAGGATGCTCATACTTATACCAGGAATTGTAAGACCTGTCAAATAAGTACTGGCAAGGAGAAAAGGGAAGAAATCCCACTCCAGCCTGTAACTATCTCTAAACCTTTTGAGCAATGGGGATTGGATATCATAGGAGAAATTACGCCCAATTCTTCAAAACTGCACAAGTACATTCTTACTGCTACCGACTATTTCACGAAATGGACAGAGGCCATTCCTCTAACTCATGTAAATGAGAAAGTAGTGATCCAATTTATATAGCAACAGTTGATCACAAGGTTTGGTGTCCCCTCTATTCTAGTCTTTGATAATGCATCTTATTTCTCTTCTACCCTATTGGCAGAGTTCGCTCTAGACAAAGGAATCATGATCAAGTACTCTACAAATTATTACCCTCAAGGGAACGATGTGGAAGAATCAACCAATAACAACTTGGTAAGGATACTGAAGAAGACAGTTACGGATAACCAAAGAAATTGGCATAATCAACTACATAACTCCCTATGGGAGGATAGGGTCACCCCCAAAGAAGCCATAGGAAACTCCCCATACTTTCTAGTCTACGGACAGGAAGCCATCCTCCCAAACGCGCTTTATTTTCCATCTCTCCAATTGGCCCAAGGTTCTAACGAAGAACCATCCTCAGCCATGAAACAAAGAATCAACACCCTACTTATGTTGGAAGAAGAAAGAGAAAATCCTAAGTCAAAATTTTTGTCTCATCAACAGATAGTGAAAAGATGGTTCAATAGGCATAAAGCTAAGGAAAAGAAATTTGAAGTAGGAGATTTAGTCTTGAAGTGGGACAGGGAAAATGAACCCAAAGGGAAACATTCCAAGTTTCAGAACCTATGGCTTGGGCCTTTCCAGGTAGCTGAAAAGATTGGAGTAGGTACTTACCGGTTGCAAAATCTAAGGGGGGGACCCAATACTCTCCCAGTAAATGACCAAGCCCTAAAACAATACTTCCAATAATAATAATAATATGTATATGTATAACTTCAGGTTAATATGGTTAAAAGGAGCACCGAAGATATTTGCTTCATGGAACAGAGATTTTGGGTTCGCCCAGTGAATCACCATTTGTTGAGTTCTCAAGAAACCCTAAAAGTTTTATGACCATTTCATTTTGGGTACCACATTTTTCTACCTTTTGAATGTTTTCGCCTTGATATGAAGTTGGCACTGCGCTTGTCTTAGATGACTCATGTTTTAATTGATTAAGGTTCACTTGAATAATACAACAATGAATCATCTCAAAAGACACAACGACTTGTTTCGGAAGTTCGGCATCGACAAAAGATTAAGGTGGCAAAAAATTGCTTGGGAAGTCAAAATAGCCGAAGGTCGATCCACCGACGTTGGCCGATAAGAGCATGTCCTTTCCATGGATAAGCACAAGGAAGGATATTATCAAAGACTGATATGTCGGTTTTGGCGAAAGATGTGATAGTAAGGACCGGGCGCGAACAAGACTGACACTACCAATTGTCGAATCCCGAAACAAGTTTCGAGAATGACAACTCAAGGAGGTGACGACTCACCGATAAACCATGCACTTGAAATTTCTCTCGATCATCCATCCTTGATATTATCGGCATAGACAGTTTTTGTCAAACAAATAGAACAGGGAGTTCACATGGATAATGGTCCAACCCCAACCCATTCATCGATCGACGTGACGTGATGAGACGTGTTAACTCCTGAGTGTGCTAGGTACACTGCATTTACAGTTATCAGTTAATTCATGGATCGTGCATTAGTTATTGACATGTGCACAAATAAAAAGGAACCGTTAACCTTGTCGATACAATGCATCTCCATCCGTGCCCTCACCATCAGCCAATCAGCGTTTATCAGCATAAATTTATTAGTGGTTTATTTTGAATTTACATTCATCACTCGTATTAATTAATCAATGAGACTGACCGTATCTCCCCAATTATTTTCTTTTCAAGTTAGTGTGTATGATCCCATTCTACGCAGTAAGGAATTCAGAATAGACAGAAGAGTGGAGATAGAAATCCAGAGAAAGCACCCAAAGTCCAGTGAGTATTAAACAATTTTCTTAGCAAGCATCACAGGTATGATTTTTCTTACCTGTTTACGCTCCATTTTATATATCCTCACCCAACGCTGCTTTGTATATGTTTTAAAGGGAATTTTTATTTTTTTGATTGCAAGGACAATGCCTCCGAAGAAGCCATCTACCCAAAAATCGCCAAGGGCACCAAAGCTGCAAGAATCAGAAGTAGGAGAGGGATCATCACCAGCCAGTGTCTGTCATTAAGGTGATCACTAAGGATCCCTTTGTCCATCCCCCAGCCTTCAGAGATATAGATTCAAGCATTGGAGCAAAGACAACTTTTCCTCGCTAGGAAGATATCTTCAAGAAAATCAAGAAATAAGAACCCCTCGAATATACTCCACATAGTGATCCTGATAAATGGAAGCTTGATGATGAGGTCCTCCTGAATATTCGCAGGGATTATCTACACATGGTGGAAATCCGGTCCCCGATTTTCCCTTGCATTGACCTCCTGAAATGGCTCATTGACCACACCAATGCACCAAAATGATTGATTAATGATGATAACGGTGAATGCATCAGGGTTTTCCTACCATCAGAGGTTCAGAGTTACTACAAGCTCAATGATCATGGAGAAAATTTGTCCACTAAATTCCTTCTAAGTTTCTATACATTGCATGATACCAGCAATATCCTGGTGTCTTGGTGGAGAGAAGACAAACAATTCATGAACTGGACTACTGGTTGGTACCCAACAGCCAATCTCAGGGAACCATACATATATCTCATGGCCCTACTCTGCAGGTTACATGGGGAGAAGGATTTCTCCCAGTTTTTAGAGGCTTGGATGCCTTTAGCTTTCACAGTCGCCATTCCAGGCACAGGTTTCATTTGGGGCGCCATCATCTCCAAACAGCTAAGCACCTGCATAAGACAGACTTAGCTACCAAAGGAGGGAGATACCCTTGCCTTCTACATGGCCTCGTATCTGTTGGACGTCATTTGTGCCAGGAACGCTTTTGCTAGGATGAATCTAAATTCACACCCTTTGAAGCTGACAATCCATGTATACATCAGCATCCTATGGGAAAACAGGTACAAGAAATCCTATGCCCTTCTCTGTGATTAGTTTATTGCCCGCATTTACCTCTTTCTCTTCAAAAGAGAATGCCCTAGATTGTCAGATGAGGTGAAGAAGGTTATAGCCAAAATTGGTCACTGGTATTTAGATGAATGGGAAACCTACATCAGAGTTTTCGGCGCCACAGGGGCACCCCACTTACTGCCCATTTATGTTCCCGACCGACTAGTGTTAAGAGAGATTTTCTATCAAACCGTATTGCAGGGATACAATGCAACTTTATTAAAAGACAAGAAGTGGGATTTCATACCGTACGGGTTTAATATTGGATTCTATCTAGTCAAAGACACCGCACATGCTAAACAAATTGGGTTGGGTCAATTGGAATTTCGATTCCAAACTGGTTGTTTTCGCAAACACGATCCCAAGGGATTGGTTCTGCAACATGCGTCGCAGGTGTCATCCTGTTGGCCTTATGCACATGACCAGTTCGAGGATGAAATTTTTACCGAGAATGCTCAAGACTGGAATATGGTGGCGGCCAGAAAATCTGATCCTCGAGGAACCAGGTTCAGAGCTATGAGCTACGAAGAGCAGACAACATTTTTGGAGCAGGCAGTTCAAGAAATTGGCCAATGCCCCGAAGGGGAAAAATCATATGAATTGGATGAAGGAATAAATGAGCCTCTAGAAGACGTTGAGGCTATGGGAGCTCATTAAGAATCCCCAGTACAAATCGGGGATCCACCTGAAGGTCAAACTGCACAAGAAAGGGGTGCACTTTTATACCAGCAATCTCAGCTACTAATGAAACGGATGCAGGATAACCCACATTTTTCCATAAGTCTTGGGATTACAACTAACATCCAAACAGTCCCGAAAGAACCAAGTGATCCTAGTCTCACAATCGCCGAAGGAACCAATGGGTCAGGCAATCCCGAATCTACGATATCGCCAATTGATTCCTTAGGAGAAGGAACAACTCAACTAGAGACGAGTCGGGTGTCGATAGAAACACAAGCACATAACCCCTTGAGCACGCTTATACATATATATAGCGATGATGAGAGAACAGTGCCCTCTCATGGTATCTCGGTGTGCATCCAAGAAGAAGAAGGTCCCGAAAAGACCTCTTCCCCAAGTCTCGAAAAGGTCTCTTCCTTTGGGCCTGGGGTTTAGGACTAGGAAGTCCCACAAAATGAGGCAGAAGTTGAAGGAGATCGCGATGATAGGGACTTTGATGAACCAGAAACAAATACAGACCCGAGCGACAACCCTCCGTGAAAGGAATTCAATGGTTCTACTGCCAACGAGCCAATAAATAACGAGTCTATGTCTGATACATCTATTCTGCCTAATACTCAAATCTCTGATGAGCAACAAGCAGGAGTAGGATCTATGAAGATGAACGAGGAAGTTCGAGAGCCCAATATTGAACAAATATACACTGTGGAAAGCCTGGGTAACAACCTCACATGGGGCAATCAATAGATACCAGACCCGGTAGACAAGGTAGTAGATATCTATGCAATCTCCTATGATCAAAAGATAAAGGCCATCATTCAAAGGACGACAAAAAGGAGGAGGATCACATTGGATCACTCCATCTTGGTAACCAAGGAGGAGAACTTAATCGACATAGCCAATGATCATGAGTCTGAATTGATTGGCGTGGGAAAGGCTCTCTCAGATGCCACCCAAGATAGAGCTAGGAGGGATGAAAAGGAATTAGCCACCACCCTAAAGGAGCTTGAACATGTTCACCATTTGGCTGAGTACTACAAAGGTGCTACATGAACCAATGTGTATCTGAGAAATGAGATCAACAGATTTTACAGTGAGTTCAACAAAGAAAGGCACTTATTGATCATGAACATCATCGAGTTCCAAGAAGACACTCTCATGGCACTCGCAATGTGTAAAGAAATGGAGCGATGGCATGAGAAGGCTCATCAAGTGGTAGAAATAATCGAATATATTGAGGAAATCTAGAAAGGTCGAGAACAAGAAAGGCATGGCATTTGGATAGTAAGCAAAGGAAGTCTCAACTGCATGAAGAAATTTTTCGAGTACTGGGCTAAGATGTCCTAGGACCCACACCGAGAAATCCAACGGCAATGGGCCAAATGCCATAAATACTGGGGTAAAATCAACCAAGTAATGAAGAATGTCAGTCTCCCTGAGTTTGGAACCTCCAATGAATTTTTTGACCTGAGCAGTGTACTCAAGATACATGCCGAGCAGGACTCGCTATGGGCCGAAGAGTGCGCAAAGGTCACCGATGCAAAACCAGGGCTAGTGTAGCAATTTGCAGAACACCCGATCAGATCTCGGGTCATACTACAATATGTTGAACTTTAGTGTGGGGAAGTACCACGCGCACGCAGTGGATATCAGGGGAGTATATGTTGCCCCTATGGAACAACACAGGTTTCCATGGGCCCAAACCTATGCAGATTTGTTTATCAAATGGTTTGAAAACGAAAAAAGTCATCCTTTTAAAGAAACATCTCGGGTTGATTGTTAAAGAATTTGTTGCATGATCATGCCACATGGCGATTTTTGTTTGGCTTAAAACATATTTCGTCGTTAATTACAATTAAATGTGATATTATAAATAGAGACATTGGTCAATGAAAGGTGGATGGTTGTTGGAAGAACTTTTTCTTTTCTTGGTTGTTGATAATTATTTTGAGATGGTTGTGAATTGAGAAGTCCTTCTGGACCAAAGACAAACTATTTTCATCAGATGTATGTGGTTGGAACTAGAGAAGAATTATTTACTTTTATGTTCCACGATCGATGCAGTAAATGAGTAAGAGCAATTAATTATGTTGTCAAGTTATCTGGAGCAATGTCTTGATGTTCTTTGCTTTAAAAGATGAAAATAAATCATTGTGTTTCTATGTGATGAATGTCCTGGTAGATGAATTATTTTTCTTACCGTGATCCTGATTACATATGTGTTTCTTTTTCTTTCTGCTAAGTAGTTTACCTCAGCTATGTGATGAATGTCCTGGTAGATGAATTATTTTTCTTACCGTGATCTTGATTACATATGTGTTTTCTTTCTATTAAGTATTTTCTTTTTCTGAGACAATAGTTGGATGTTCTTTTGGATAAAGTATTAGTACTAGGCCCTTTGGCATAGAATCATTGTCTGCATGCTCGAGCAGCGGGTTATCCCAAGATCGACCCGTTCCTAATAGTTAAACATTTGTCCCTATCTTTGTCAAGTTGGTTTATATTGGCTTGCATACCTCGTAGCAGTCCCACCTAAGAGAAAATATAGAGAAGAATCGTCCTAACTGAAGGAAGAGCCTTCACCAGAAAACACAAAAGCTCATCGATAATTTGGCAAGATCGTAAGATCTGGAGAACCATTCCACTCCAAACATTGCAGAATCTAATTGGGCCTCGGTGGCGGGTTTGGTTCCTACTATTGAGTTAGAGGATTTAGGCCCCATAAACAGGTGGCACATTCAAGATTTCTCACCCTAGCTTCCGGGGGTCCACGATATATAGATTGACCATGGTGCCCTGCCCACACACCCTGTTTGTCGTCAAACATTTCTCCAGTTAAATTAATCAGATGCATACAATTTTACAGTTATTTAGTCCTTCTAATGGACAGTATACAATGCATATGCTTGTTTAGTCCTGATGTTCATCTGCACATGCTTGGATCAGAAAAAGTTGGACTAGTGACATGGGCATGAGCAGCCAGTCATCCCAGACATCAACAGACCGACAAGGCCAAAGGTAAATATGCATACACTCTGCTCTTACTATGTTTACTAAAAAAATATCCTCAGGTATATATTCATCTATGGCATGGTGGATATGCTGATGTCATCTGCAATACATGGTTTGCAACTCACAAGAAGCATCAACAAGTTCAAGTGAGACGTCGAGCGTGCTGCATGTTCCGCAGACTAAGAGGTGTGGTTGCAAAACTATGGCTCCATAGTTCATCAAAGCTATGCGTGTACTTGTATATTTATGCCAGTGAAAGAGGAATACAAAAAATAAAAACAAAAAATATATACACACTACCATTCACTTTAGTTTTCCTGTTCAAAAGTTGTCACCAGGTCCAAAGTTGTAACATCCAAGGTACTATCAATAGAGGGCTTGAACAGTCTCCGAACTGGACAAGTGTTCGTTGGGGACATAATGTTCATCTATAGCACCTACTTAGACAAGAAAAACAAAAGTAGATCCATTATGCATGCTGACATGATAGACAAGGAGGCCATGATGACAGTGACACTGACTGTTCCTCCACAACTTGTCCAGAAACATGCAGAAAAGATATTGTCGAGTAATGGGATATCCATTACAAATTATAATATATTGCCCAAAACAGTATATGACCGTGGTGATTTCGATCGAATTATTTTTCTCAACGAAACAAGCATTATGGAAAAAAAAAATCGTTGTTTGTTCAGAATATTGTTTCGTCCTGAACTCAACTATCAACTAGCTTGCAAAAAACACTGATATTTACCCAATCGAAATGATTGGCACAGTTGTCACATTGGCGAGAAAACTTGGCTCGCAACACATTCTCCATATAAAGGATGGAGAGTCGGACAGCGACAAGGCTATGGTACCGCTTTTCATATTCAGTTTTGTCCTTTACTTTCGCATGTCCATGTATCTCGGGTAAGTTACACAAATATTGCACTGTTCCATGTTGCAGCTACAATTGTTCGATACGTATACAAATTTGTTTTCGTCAATGGAACAACAATTGCATAAAGGGCAGATTCCACTTATGTTGTTCAAAAATATAACAAAGAAAAGGGATGTTAAAAAAGGATCTTTCAGACAACCTAGGCAACGTTTGTAACAGAGTTGCGAGCAGATATAGTAGAGGATCTGAAGAAACTAGCTAGCTCTACAACTGTTGTGCGTATACATCCACAAAATCATCCTCACTTTGCTTATAGAAATAGCCTTCAACAAATTTTTGTGGCCTGTTTAATTTTTATTTTTATTTTTAAGGGGAGGGGTGTTATAGGATAAATAGGTATATGCAGACACTAACAAATCTCCCTAGATTCACTTGGATCTAGAACAAAATAGGACAGGACATGACTCTTTCTCTAAGTTGCAATCATTGAATCTACTATTAGGAAGGAATGAGTGACATATCTTTATATCGCTTCCTTAGGTCTCTGTTGTTCCTACTTCGCTCCGGTGCTCTTGTGAGATCAGGTCCAAGACAACACAAACCAACCAAAGTGAAGATGGCAAAGTATATTCAATGTTAACCTATGCATATGATCAAGGAGTTATGCAATAAAATAAGAATGATTTTATGGGAAAGGGACATGCCATTGTATTATATTGAATGAAAGTAGAAGATACAAACAGATCGCCTTGATGTCGCAAGCTTCCTTTGAGTGGTCCTTGGTTCCAACACACACACTTGATCTACACTTGCATGAAGAAGGTCCAGTATGGCTTGATAGACAAATGGAGTCTTCAAGCTTCAATTCAAACAGGGTTCCTCACACAATTCTTTCATCAATTCTCTATTCAACCTTGCTTAACCTCTTCCTTGAGAAACCCTTCATTATATAGTAGAAGGAGAGATGGTTAAAGGGATGAGGATGATCCCACTAAATTTGAGAAGTAAGTAGGATGCCAACCATGCGAATGCCAACTCATTTTCTAGAAGATCCTCTTCTAGAACCTTCGTAACTTCCTCTTCCTTTTAAGCTTTGAAACAGGTTCTTACCCTACCTATAGAATAGACTGCGAACACCTCATAGGCTAGGTGTAGGGTTGTCTACGAGAATCAGGATTCTCGCACTCTACAACATAGTCAGCCTGCGAACTCATCTTAAAAATATGTTTTGTGGAATAAGACGACAGTCACTTTTCTCAGGCAAAAGGTCCTTATGAGAGCCTGAACACATTACTGTAGAGACACCATCAGAGTGACCACAATAATTTGTAACAAGGGGGGGTGCAGTTGTGTATTATATTGTTCAATGTATTAATTCCTATGCTCGGGTTCCCAGGTTGAAGGTGTTTTAGTTGCAGCCAATGTGTACTTGACCCCCTTTGAACCTGTATGTGGAAAATGCAACTCTCTTGCTTCTGCCTCCACTTAGATAAGTAACGATACGATTGATTGTCTGTGATGCGATGAAAAATATCCATATATATATGGTCATTGCGTCAATGGTTTCATCCAAACCGTGGGAAACACAACCGTGCATTGTAAGGTTAGGCAGCCTTTGTTACAAAATATGCTTCCTAAGTTGGCAGAGTTGTCGTATGACACATATCTACAAAAAAAGGCAAGCAGTGTCTACATGCTGTGGGAGCTTCAGATACACAGCAAATTCACCTTAAATGAGGATAATGCAATTTTTCATATTGACTGAAGAAGGGAAAATATATATATATATCAAACTTTGGTAGGAAACGAAAAATACCTCATGTGTCTCTGCAATATTTCTTCAACATCCAAATGAATGTTCGTTGGACTTGGCTAGTTGGGATTGCACGCGCATAAGATTGTTTGGTCCAAAAAATGGGAAGCATGGAAGAAAACCCCATATATCCCATGGCCCCGATTATTTTCGACTAGGAACATATACCAGATGCAAGAGAAAACGAATGTGGCGACGTCTTTTCTTTGTATATCAAATTGTTTGGTGCAAAGGTCGATGGGTCCTGCTCTATGGAGCCTTCTAGGAACTTGCTTGTGGCTTGTTTGAAGTTTGGTTGGTTCTTGGTTGTGTGCTTCGTCTCTCAATTTATATACCGTAGAACTCCAACTGTTCTTTGGAGGACATGGAACAATATAATTGAATTTTTTAGCCAGTTGGCCCGCAGATCCGCCTAAAAGTTTCTATAGCACTGTCATGCAAATGTAGTATGTGGCTTGTTTTAGAAGATTTTGTTGATCGATGAACTTGGTAAAATTATTGTCCTAGAATAATTTTAAATCAAGGAATATATATTGTCTGAAGTGCAATTGTGCTGTCATATCAACAAGAAGCCCTTAAAATTCAAATTGGTCGTTGTTTTGGTATTTTTGCTTAATCGATGAACTCGGTAAAATTAATGTCCTGGAATAATTTGAAATCAATGAATATATACTATGTTGAGTGAAATTGTGCTATCATATGAACAAGAGGCCCTTAAAATTCAAATTGGTCCTTGTTATGCTTGCGGTGATAGATTTTTAAAAAAACTTTCTTTTGTTTCCTTCATTTTTTTTAAAATAAGCGATTTAACATCCTTTAATAATTTAATGTAATTCAATTGTACAATATCAATATTTAATATTAATAATTTAGTATTTGAAAATAATGTTTTTAGATAAAGTTAGATAGGATGACCATCTGTAAACAATTTCAATCTTGAAACTGCAAATCGTGGGGTCCTCTCGATTTGTATGTCGCGCAACTCCAAGTGTTGTTTGGAGGACACGGGACAATAGAAGTGCAATGTTGAGCCAACCAGCTCGCAAGTCCGCCTGTCAATTTGTATATCGCGGAAGTCTGGGTGCTATTTGTAGGACACGAAACAATAGAGGCTCAATTTTGAGCCTGCCAGGCCGAGAATCCGCGATCCAAAAAGTGCCTAAGTATGGAATGAGGGATCCGCATATGCTCTATAAAATATCATGTCTATACTTTATAAAAGTACATGTTTACTATGTATTGCTCGTTTGTCGAAAAAAATTTATATCGCTCGCCCGACCAAATTGTACAAAAATTCTTGTCTAATTAAATTCTGCAATATCAATATTTAATATTAATAATTTAGTATTGAAAATAATGTTTTTTAGATATGTTAGATAGTTGATAGGGATTACCATCCGTAAACAATGGAAAACTTGAACCTACTAGTCCTCGAGTCCATCTATCAATTTGTATATCGCGGAACTCTGAGTGTTATTTGGAGGACATAGAACAATGGAAGTGCAATGTTGACCAGCCAACCCGCAGGTCCGATTGTCAAATTGTATATCGCGAAATTGTGGGTGCTTTTTGTAGAGTGCGGAATAATAGAGGCCCAATTTTCAGCACACCAGCCCAAGAACCCGCGATCCAAAAAGTGGCTAAGTATGGAATGGCGGATCCGTACATGCTCTATACAAATTTCATGTCCATAGTTTATAAGAGAACATACTTAGTATGTATTACTAGTTTTTCGGAAAAATTATAGGTGTGGAAGTTGGCAGATTCACGACTTCATATTTCACTTACTTTTATATCACCAGCCCGACCGATCGCTTCTTCGTTTGATATTGTAATAAACGAATATAAACTGGCCCAAGTCCAATTGTGTTATGACATGAACACGCGGACCTTAAAATTCAAATAGCTGGCAAGTCCGCTTGTGAATTTGTATATCGTGGAAATGTGGGTGCTATTTGTAGGGCACAGAACAACAGAGGCCCAATTTTGAACCCGCCAACCCGAGAACCTGCCATCCAAATAGTGGCTAAGTATGGAATGAGGGATCCGTACATGCTCTATAAAATCTCATGTCCATATTTTTTAGAAGTACATATTTACTATGTATTACTAGTTTCCTCTAAATGGTGTTTAGAAGACATAGAACAATACAACTACAATGTTGAAAGACCCAGTCCACAGCTTTGGCTGTCAATTTGTATATCACAGGACTCTGGGTGCTATTTGTAGGATACAGAGCAATAGAGGCCTAGCTTTGACCCTGCCAGACCGAGAAATCGCAATCGAAAAAGTTGGCAAGTATGAAATTCAGGATCCGTACAAGCTCTATAAAAACCTCATGTCCATACCTTTTAAGAGTTCATACTTAGTATGTATTACTCATTTTTCGGAGAACTTCTACCTACGAAAGTTGGTGGATTCACGACTTCAGGTTTCAATTACCTTTAGATCACCAGCCCGATCGACCGCTTCTTCGTTTGATATTGTAAGAAATGAATATAAACTAGCCCAAGTCCAATTGTGCTATTACAGCAACACGAGGCCCTTAAAATTGAAATAGTCCACAAATTCACTTGTCAATTTGTATGTCGCGGAACTCTGGGTACTATTTGTAGGGCACAAAACAACAAAGGCCCAATTTTGAGCCGGCCAGCCTGAGAACCCGCCATCCAAAAAGTGACCAAGTATGGAATGAGGGCTACGTACATGCTTTATAAAATATCATTCCCATACTATGCGGAACTCCAACTATTCTTTGGAGGACACGGAACAATATAATTGAATTTTTTAGCCAGCTAGCCCGCAAATCTGCTTGAAAATTTCTATGGCGTTGTGACGCAAATGTAGTATGTGACTTGTTTTAGCAGATTTCATTGATTGATGAACTTGGTAAAATTATTGTCCTGGAATATTTTGAAATCAACGAATATATACTGTGCAAAGTGCAATTGTGCTATCATATCAACAAGAGGCCCTTAAAATTCAAATTGCTCATTGTTTTGGCATTTTTTCTTAATCGATGAACTCAGTAAAATTAATATCCTGTAATAATTTGAAATCAATGAATATATACTGTGCGGAGTGCAATTGTGCTATCATATGAACAAGAGGCCCTTAAAATTCAAATTGGTCCTTGTTATGCTTGCGGTGATAGAACTTTAAAAAATATTTCTTTTGTTTCCTTCATTTTTTTTAAAAATAAGCGATTTAACATCCTTTAATAATTTAATCTAATTCAATTGTACAATATCAATATTTAATATTAATAATTTAGTATTTGAAAATGATGTTTTTAGATGAAGTTAGATAGGATGACCATCTGTAAACAATTGCAATATTGAACCCGCTAGTTGTGGGGGCCTCTCGATTTGTATGTCGCGCAACTCCGAATGTTATTTGGAGGACACGAGACAATAGAAGTGCAATGTTGAGCCAACCAGCCCACAAGTCCGCATGTCAATTTGTATGTCGCGGAAGTCCGGGTGCTATTTGTAGGACACAGAACAATAGAGGCTCAATTTTGAGCCCGACAGGCCGAGAACCCGCGATCCAAAAAGTGCCTAAGTATGGAATGAGGGATCCGCATATGCTCTATAAAATCTCAAGTCCATACTTTATAAAAGTACATGTTTACTATGTATTGCTCGTTTGTCGGAAAATTTTTATATCACTTGCCTGACCAAATTGTACAAATTTTCTTGTCTAATTAAATTATGCTATATCAATATTTAATATTAATAATTTAGTATTGAAAATAATGGTTTTTAGATATGTTAGATAGTTGATAGTGATTACCATCTGTAAAAAATGTCAAACTTAAACCCTACCAGTCCTCGAGTCCATCTGTCAATTCGTATATCCCGGAATTATGGGTTCTTTTTGTAGAGCACGGAATAATAGAGGCCCAATTTTCAGCTTGAGAACCTGTGATCCAAAAAGTGGCTAAGTATGGAATGTCAGATCCGTACATGCTCTATAAAAATTTCATGTCCATAGTTTATAAGAGTACATACTTAGTATGTATTACTCATTTTTCGGAAACTTGTAATATACCCACTATCATAAATCAAAAATTTGGGTTAATGTCTCCCAAATGAGGAATCTCCAGAGACTTGCATTAGCGAAATGCCAATCCCCGGTTTAATATCGGGGTTCAGCGTTCCGGAGGTTGTAGTGTTGAGAGTCCATGTCCCCTCTCACCTCTGATCACCGATGGGACAAATTTCCTATGCGCCCCTTTTTACGAGCTCCTTCTAGCATACTGTTGGTCCACATGACCTGCGTTCATATGACCACAGTCACATACTCCTATCAGGGTTTTGACACCCACGATATTTTGGTAACTTGAGTCACCGATCTCCGATCTCCGGTGCGCTCCTCCATGCGCTAGCCCTTCCGGCTCAGTTCCTGCTCATATGACCAACCTCCGTATGATAGCAACCAAACTCTCATCGGGGTTTTCCCCATCGCGATATCAAAGGGTGTGGACTCCTTGTCCCCGGGATTCCCGATTTGCGATGTGCTTCAACCCTCCTGGCTAAGCCCTGGCCAACGTGACCGTCACTCCATGACCACTACCTTACCCCGTCGGGGCTACGTGGCTTGCTATGCCTAAGTGCATACACCCACGGGATTCCCGATCATCCAAATCCCAACGCTCCGTTACACTAACAGCTGGTCTCCACTATGGCTTTGTCTTCCCCCGTTGTGGTGCTGACAGTTGGCCCCCACTGATCGGGCTATCACGTATCGTGATTTCAAAGTGCACAGTTCCTTTGCTCCCAGGATCTCCGATATCCCGATTTTCGATTAGCCGATGAACGACCTCCTATCGGGACTTTCGCCGATGGCACTGATCTCCTACCATGCGTCCTTCCAGATGGACGATCCCGATTCATCTGGGATTTTGAGACTTTCGATGTTTCGGTTCTCTTGCCCTCGAGAACTCTGATTTCCCGATGACTGCTATACTGACTCTCCTCGGATCTCTGACACCTGTCCCAAGTAATGGACGACTCAGAGCTCATAGGGATATCGCGGATCGCGATTCCTTTTTGCAACATTTCTTTTCTCTCGCAAACCCCGATTATCCGATATGCCGATAGAGGGCCTCCCTGGCGAGACTTTTCCTGGTGGCGCTCGATCGTTGCCACGTGTCCTCGCCGATGGACGGTTCTGAGCTTATCGGGATTTCATGGATCGCGAATCCTGATACAACGATCTCTTCACTCCTGGAATCCCCGATGGGTTAGATCCCGACTCCTGTCCTGATGTCTGACACGTGTCCTGTCGAGATCAATGGATAGGATCCTTTCTCGGGATTTCATGACCTACAGGGTCTCGATTCTCTTGACCTTCAAATCCCGATGACTCTTCTGGGACTCCTCCTCCTGTTCACAAGGTTAACTCCCACGTGACTTCTCCAGATCTGACGAGTGTCGGGTATCTATCCCAGATCTAACGGCTCGGATTGTCCCATCGTGTGCATCTTCCACCACTGATCGTGGATGTGGGAAGATCATTGGTTCAAATTTTATTTTGGGTCTTGGGATCTACGATCCCGTTTTCTCGTTGCTCACGATGATCTAATGGTCGTGAATGGCTATGAGTCCTCCGACGAGATCTCATCCGTCGACTCATTACATCTCACAATACTACTATATCGGGACCTTAAGAGGGTCGTTCCTCCTCGCACAGGGTTAATAAGACCTGCGCAATCAAGTCCCTATTCTGGGTTCTTGGTGAACTTTTATAAGGAGTAAATATCTACAAGAAATCTATTCCGGAGCCTTCCGAGAGATGGGTGAAGGAAAACAACTTCCTGAGAACGGGCTAGAAGCCTAACTTAATTCAATCTAGGCATAAATACAGTTGCTTCATCCACGCGCATCATGCATGGTTCCCTCTGTTATGAGCATATATCTATTCATTCTCATTAAACACTGCACAACCATTATTACATAGAAATCATTCATAATTGACAGTTCTATGAACATATGTATGCATATACCAGTCTATGAATTTCAAGATGCAATGTATATAAAACACTTATCAGAAATAACTTCAGAAATGGGTGCAACTGCTGAGAGGGGTGCTCGTTTCCACCCAACCGTAGGCGTAGAGACTCCTGATGGATTTACCACTAGCCACCCCCAAGCTGAGACCACGATGTTGTCGAGACTGCGTCTCTCCGTCTGCCAATGACCAGGAGCGAAGGTTGCAATCCTCCCTCCCTGCTATCACTCACTCTGCTTAAAGATTACCAGAGTTCCCCTCGCGTCTTCCCCCTTGCGTTCAATCGCTTCTGCCATACGCCTTATCTTCTCATGAGGTTGCGTGTGGCACGATTACCCTCGCGTTAGTCAGTCATGATGGCTCTACGGACATGCGGTTCACCTCCCCACCCCTCATCAAGCCATCAACCTACCAGCCTGTAAGGCATTAAATTTCAGGGCCAGCGAGCCGCTTTTGGTTCTCCGGGCTAGTGGAGTCCAAATACGGTATTCATTCAGGATGGAATTTAACGCCACCTTTTTAGGAGCCTTCCACCGCCATCGTGGTATCTTTTCTACACATCCCCTCTCAGTAGTCCTTCAATAATTCAAAATATTATTCACATTCATTGACCTCTTCCTGCAGGTCCATTTACATCACATATTCATACTTATGATTTTGCCATAGTCCTTGGCCAGTCCAATTATATTTACAATCTGGGGGAAACAGGGTGTTACAATTCCCTCCCCCTTAAAAGGAACATCGTCCTCGATGTTCTTAGCTACTAACATGAATTACATGTACAGAAATAAACAAAGTCAGATATGCTTGTCTCATGGCATCCTCCATTTCCCATGTAGCCTCATCTGGGCCAAAATGTTTCCACTACACCTTGACCTGTGCAATGGTTCTGTTCCGGAGTCGGGTTTCCCTTCTGTCCAATATGCATTGGGGTTCTGGTAGGAATTCTCCCTCCGATTCCACCTGGATCACAGACCAGTCAATTATATGATTAGCATCATGTACATATTTCTTTAATAATGAAACATGGAAAACATTATGTTCTTTTATTGTGGGAGGAAGTGCTAGCCGATAAGCTACAGGTCCCACTCTATCTAGAACCTCAAAGGGTCCACAATACCGGGGTGCCAATTTGGCACAAGCTCCCATTTTCAGAGAGCTCCTTCTGGGCTTAATTCTAAGATATACATGGTCTCCTGTTTTGAACTCTCTTGGAGTTCTCTTTTGATCAACGTAGCTTTTCTGTCGGCTCTGAGCGGCCTTCAGATTTTGTTTTATCTGAGTCACTTATTGTTCCATTTCTTTCAACATATCGAGTCCAATAGAAATCCTATTTACAGGATTACTCCATCTGACTGGAGTATTACACTGTCTACCATAGAGGACCTCGAATGGACTCATCTTTAAGGATGTTTGATAGTCGTTGTTGTAGGCAAATTCTACCAATGGCAGGTAGTCTTCCCATTTCCTGGGTTGATGCATTACATGCATCCTTAACATATCCTCTAATATTTG
>SNQJ01S0105915.1:7049-17539 GCA_010110895.2 Picea sitchensis | reverse complement strand
AAAAAAAAAAAAAAAATCATTTTCGATTAAAAAAAAGAAAACTGTTTTAAAAATTTAAAATATAATATACAAAACTTAAAAATTCAAAGTACATTACGATCATTTTGTAATAAAACTCAGTTTCATGTAATTTTCTCGAAAGTAGATTACGATCAGTTTGTAACAAAACTCAGTTTCATTTAATTTTCTCGAAAGTAGATTATTATCAGTTTGTAATAAAACTCAGTTTCATTTAATTTTCAATGCTTGGACATATAGTTTTTCCATTCTCTTTTCTCTACAGCCATGTTTCCATTTACAATTCTTTGTATGGAATGGAGTACATTTTGGCGGTCACTATAATTGAAAAGGGGTTTAATGTAGATATGATAACCACCTTAGCCAAGCTTTAAGGGTTGTCACTACATTGATTTATTTGTACTCGTCCTGGGTGAAAGTATTTGGTTTTCATAATGCATGATCTAATTGTCTATGTTAAATTGATTATATAAAATAAACCTTGTATTGAATCGGACCAAACGAATCATTATATGCATATCAAAAGAAAATGATACATTGTTAAATTTACAAATGTTGTATTGATTAAATAGTAAAAATACATAAAGCCTAGGGTTTACAGATGTTGTCTTGATCAATTACTAAAAATAGCGCAAGTTGGATACACCGATTCGTCACGCCTCGCTCTTAATGTTGTCTATAAAAAAATTGCAAATACCTATTCATTATCTCATCAAAAACTATTTACATGCATAGTCGTGCCCACTATACTCATTCTTCTTATACCCAGTTAGCACATAAGAATACATCTTGTTTGATTTCCTATTCTGAAATCAATTGAGGATTGGGTAGCAAGGAACCCACAATTGCTCATCAAATTCAGTGTAGATCGTGCGTCACTTTTCTCCAGACAATCAGTTAAGATTTGAAAAACCCTCAGAAAATCTTTTTCCTATACTTTTCTCCATGCAATCAGATGAGATTTGAAAGTCCCTCATGAAATGTTTTACAACACAAATCTGAAAGTCCCTCAAGAATTTCTTTTCAACACAAAAAGCATGAATATTTTAAAAGCAAATGCTCAAAGATACGCAAAGCTTTGTCCAAGCTCCAAGGCAAATATATTATGTTAAATGTATGGGAGAATCCATCCTAGTAGAAAATCGATAATGCTATGGTGAATCTAGAGAATGGATTAAATGGATGTATGATATGTCGTTATATAGACATTCGACAAACCCATGTAAATTATAACATCCAAGATTATAGACTGTCAACCATGCTGCTTTCTGCAAATTATAACAACCAAGATTAAGAATTTTAGCGTTACAAAAACTGCTAAGCTAGATCCTCATTCTTGAATTGTACTTCCCTGAGGATAAAATCTTTCAAATATCGTCCTCTAGTAGTATGCCTCCTTTGTGGTGGGAGTATTATGTGGGAATAAGTATTTCGCATTAGCTAGCATCGTATCTATCACTTGCACAATACATCACCACAACAAATAATTAGTTTACTTTGGTAATGTATTAAGTAGTCGATTATGCCAAAACCACAGAAAACTACATCTTTCACAAACATGCTCTGTTGCATGTGATTTCAAGCCATCAATCCAACTGTAGCCAACTCCATCGTTGAATTGCTCCTTCTGTCTGTACATAATGTGTTGCAATACCACCGCAAAAGCCACTACTGTTAAAATTCAAACTCTTTACCCGGCCCAAAATTTAGAACAAATAAATCGACAATGAAATCAGATTTTATGATGAGAGTCGAAACTTGGGAAGATAAGGATTCTGCTCCTCGTTGAATGCCTTCCGCAAGATCCACTTCTCAATGCACCCAATGTCAGTCTTCACCTGTCAAATATTACACAACCATGCCAAATGATATGAATACTGCAACCTCATCATCTGCATCAAATTACACATTAGATTATATTAATCTCTAGGTAATCTATGAATCAAAATATATTACACATAGCAGGTGAATACGATTCAGACATCAAAAACCAAAACGTGCCCTGCCTGAGTTTATCCTCTCAAACAATATTTTAAGAAGCTAAATAGTTACAGCTTACAGTAATAACTTTCTGAGCTCTTCACGGCATACTTGCACACTAAATATGATCTTTATGTTCTCTGTACCTTGAAACATTAGGCTATGCCCTTGGAATTAAACTCGAGACCTATAAGTCTATAAGGAGTTTCAACGACTTATATCTTCGAGTCGATATTGGGAAATTTCTGTGCATCTTCTTTGACATGGTGCATTATCCACCGGTCTTGGATAGATCAAAATTTTAACACCAAATTTGTATCTGCATTTAAAAAAAATATTCTGGATTTCAAGAAATTTTAAAGTCGGGACTCCTCTAACTTGTTACTCAAGCAAGGGAAAGGATTTATGTAAGCGGCAACCAGACTAGCTCCTGTCTGTTTTATTACCACGCTCATGCAATATGAAATGCTCATGCAATATGGAACCCGCGGACAACTGAAACGCGCGGATAGCTAAGGAAATCTGCATTAGAGAATGGGCGGATGGTTGAATTACGGCTGCGTTAACTGTAAAGAATGCCAAACATTGAAACCCTTCACATTCATAAATGTTTGGTCCCTGCTAATTACGGGAACGTGGCAATGAGGTTGATTATACAAATTAATTATTAAATATGGCAATCAATGGGTAGAGAAATAATTTTTTAATCAGATTACGTAAATGTGAAAAAGTAAACAAGGAAACGGACGCGTTCATAAATGCAAGGAAGTTAAGAACATTAAATCCTATTCATTTATTTGAGTGAACTACGAAGAATATGCTAGCATCTTTCATTGTAGACCATAAGATTGGAATTTGTGATTAAAAAATTCATTAAACCATCAATTTCAATAGGAGGTATAGTGAAAGATTACACATAATATATAATATAGTGAAAGATTACACATTTTTAGGCAATGACCCTAGTGGCCAACCACTTCCTCTGTGGATTTGAGTACAAGGCTTCCTCCTTAGTTCTAAGATCTCTCAACTTTGTGCTGTGATACCACTTGTTAGGAAGTGGAAGCATAAACTTAAAAATATTTTAATAGGAAAGAAAATAGAACCAAGAAAAAATCAGACATAACATCAATCACACGATTGACACAGTGATTTACATGGAAACCAAATATGGGAAAAACCACAGGAAAATGATAATTGGTATGCTTATTATTCAAGGGAGAATTACAATAGCCAATCACAGGAATACAACCGTCCTCTCCTCTCTTCACACACACAGTGCTAAACTACATTTCTCATTGCTCACTTCACCTCT
This sequence comes from Picea sitchensis, assembly GCA_010110895.2. Lineage (NCBI taxonomy): Eukaryota > Viridiplantae > Streptophyta > Pinopsida > Pinales > Pinaceae > Picea > Picea sitchensis. The sequence goes on along the minus strand of SNQJ01S0105915.1, from coordinate 14,226 downwards.
ATGGGTATGCTCGTATATATAACATCTATCAAACAGTTAGACAAACTAATTAAATTACGATCCACCAGTTACACAAAATATTCACTGTAGTGTGCATACATGCACATTCTATTTTTAGCTAATGCGCATGCTATTGCATGGCAAATTAGTTGGCATGTTTTCAACAATCTCCACCTTAACAACAATTTACTTGATATATCATGCTCAAATTATTCATCACCTTTCCTGCAAGCCAAGAGAAGCCAACCACCATCACAACTCTGCCACTTATCTAATAGTATTGTTACGTGAACATGGATGCATGATTCACTCCAGTACGAACCATTCATCCTCCATCAATAAACTGACTTATAAACCCATGCACTTGTCCCATTTTGATACACTGGATTGTTATTCAAATGCACAACACTTTGGCCATCACCGAACACCTCATCATGTACTTGTCCAAACTTACCCAATAGATCCTTGCATTCTTGGAAGACATAACCTAAGGTAGGTCTCCTCTTGTCCAAATCTCATGAATCATAACCACAGACTGCAACCATTATAGGTGATACTTGTGTTGTTCTTCTTCTAAGATACTGAAGCACCCATTTCCATGTTCTTTACCTAGTTTTTCCATGTGTCTACTAACAACACCAACTGCATGTGAAATACTGACAATTTCTCATCACAGTCATCAAACTTCCTATTAGCATACTATACTCGAGACAATTAACTATTTTCTTCTTCATTAGTTAGGATATAAACCTGAATAAAAACTTACAATGGAAATCCAAATGGATTTTACTGGTTTCACATTATTCATACCAAATTTCCTGAATATCTTCACCACATACTTCTATTTTGATAACCAAGCTTACCATCATTCCCGTCTCTTTGTATTTCCATGCCCAAGATTTGTTTTTTTGCTCATAGATCCTTCATATCAAACATACTAACCAATTGAGCCAATGTGTTGATCTCATACATGCTTTTGCTTGCAACAAGCATAACATTTAACACCAAGACAATAAATATACCATAACCACGATGGTTAAACTCACTTCTTGTAAAATTTGTCTCACCATGAAGGAATAAAACATCTTGTACCATTTTTCTGACATGCTTAAGGCCATACAATGATTCTTGAGTTTGCAAACTAATCTTCTATTGTGATTCTGAACTAACCCTTTCTGGTTGTTCCATATACATCCCCTTTCCAAAAAACTCCATGTAAAACATTTTTAACATCTAGTTGTACTAACTCAATATCAAGCAACAAAACTAGTGCTAACACAACATTAATGGAAACAAGCTTTTAACAACTGGTGATAAACTTTCATGGAAATCAATACCTTCCAAATACCCTTTTGCTACCAATGATGCTTTGAACCTTTCATCTTTTTACTATGTTTGATTTTATAAAATGAGGTTCATCAAACACTATATCTCCGTCCATGATGATTTTGGGTAGTAGGATCCCACATTCAACATCCCTTAACATCATCACCATATCAACGATCTACCTATTTGGTCTGGGTCTGACTTAGAATGCCGATAAAAAACGTAAGCATCACAACCAAATAATTTCATATTTTTGAGTAATCACCAAATGACATGTTCATACCTCTTTCATAATCTTCCAGTCTTTTGCAACCGATGGTGACTGAGTTACCAGATACCACAACTGCTTTTGCCCACAACTATTGTTGCAACTTGGCATTACTAAACATGCCCTTTCGATCCCATCTTCCTCACAATAATTTCCAAGTTCCATGGATATGAACCTACCTTCATCATATATTCTCAAACACTTGATTGACCTGCTAATGTTCATTTCACTAAAAATATTTAAACACGTCAGTCTTTTTACAAACCCACATTTCTAACCTGGACACATTGCTCCACCTCAAGCTTTGCATTCGAACAAATTTAACCAAATCTAGCCAAGCCAACCCAAATGAACATTTTCCACTCACTTCCAGGGACTTAACATCGGAGTCTTAGTGCTCCACCTGAACATGAACATTCCCTTACCAAATCCAGCCAAGCCGGCCAAATAAGCCTTCATTGCTTACCTCCAGGCCCATTTACAATGGAGTTCACCAATCCTTCTACAGGCTTCATTACATGCAATCCATGGACACAATACCACGGGCTACCCAAAAAATATGGACCTGAGAAACCACATGCTTTGACGTAAAAAACCATATTTAACTCATTAATTCTTTCACCGAATCAAGGTTAACCCAACATACATGCCCCCCCACATATTCAATCTACCTAAATCTATGCCTAGACTTTTTCATATGTGACCCAATAAACCTAGGGTATGCATGCCTATCCAGGGCTTAAAGATGTATGTTCATTTACATGCAATCAATAATTTTTACAACTCCAAAGTAAGTACATTTTTTTTTCTTCACAGTGACTGAACCATCACGACTCTGCAACATCTATACTAGAGACAAATAAAATTTCATCACATACATGTAGCTGAATTTGCTTCTTTCGTGGAGTCCTCCTTGGATGCTTGTTATCTTTTCCAACAATCCTTCTTGAGATGCATAGATTTCCCATAGAACCAACATTTTCCCTTACCCTTTATGTCTTTTGACTTAGACCTGAATGTTCCTTTCTGATCTTGCCCTCTTTTTGTAGATGGAGCTATGACCACCATTGCTTCTGTTGTTGAGGCTTCTTTACTAGATCTTCTCCTCATCTCATCAAAAAACAAAGCTCCCACAACAATATCATAATCAATGGAATTTGTTGTGCTAAACCACATAGATGTGACCAGATGATCCCAAGACTAAGAAAATGAACACAATAGTGTAACTACCTTGACCTCATCTCCGTACTTTACTTCCATACTAAATAATTGACAAATCAGAGTATTGAAAACATTTAAGTGATCAACAATTTTTGTACCTTCTTTCATCTGTAAGTTGTACAACTGTCTCTTCAAGAAGATTATGTTCATCAAGGACTTTGTTATATAGAGACTCTATAGTCTATTCCATAAACCCATTGTTGTGTCCTCTTCAACGATGTTAAACAAGACTTCATCTGCTAGCTGACACAAACAAATGGTACTGAGAGATCTTGCATCCAGATCTTCCTAGTTCTCGTTTTTCATGTTTGTCGGTTTCTTTGACTTCCCCGCCAAAGCCCTTTGTAACCCTTGTTTCACAAACAAATCCCGCATCTTGAGTTTCCATAGCTCAAAGTTATTCTTCCAGCTGGATTTTTCCACCTCAAACTTAGAACTCAGCATCTTCACCATTAACACAAAAACTCTCAAACAACTTCTTATAAAATTGAGTTTCTTTTATTTTAAATGTATAAAAACAAAAATTCAAGATTAAACCCCAAAACTTTTAATAAAAAGTTTAAGCTAAAACATAATTTTAATATATAGCTTTAGAACTTTTACAAAACTTAAAAGTGTCGACCACTAATATGAGTCAATACTCTCATATTTACTAGCATGGCCACAAATTCGTGGTTGGTGAACGCCGAAAGGACGGATTGCAAAAAGAAGGTTTGCAAAACCTGAACCGCCGAGAAAGAGAAACGACCCAGAGGTGGATGGAAGAAGTCAGAAGGAGTTGGCTGGAAGGAGGCAATGTGTCCAAAACGTGGTTGGTGAAGGCCAAAGATTTAGGTTGGTCTAGAGAATGAAACCCTAATCACTCATACGTGGTAATCAGCTAGCCACCATAGTAAATTTTAAATATGATTAAGTAAAAGTAAAAAAATAAACATGTAAACTGATGTCTTTATAATAGTGAGGAAGTTAGTGGTTGAAATCACAACCATTGATTTATTGGGACTACTAAGAATATTCCATCAATATTTAATCTTGTCCATACAAAACTGATTAAGCACTAAAAACCTATTAAATGTGCCCATGATCAATAGGTATACGCCTTTCAGCGTAATTATTTTTGTGGTGCATATTAAAACCTAAAAAAGGTATTTTTCTTATACCATGGTTATCATTCCTTTTGAAAGGTAGTCGGAGCGATGATTCTTGGAAAAATCCAGCGTAAGTTCAACACAAATTATCGCACCCTTTCAACGGGCTGACCCTCGATACACCAGAAAATATCGTGCCTGGAACAAATCCATCCTCTTCCTTTTTTCAGCACACCAAATCTCTCCCAATGGCTCTCTTTAACTGATGCATATCTGTCGGCTCTTTTTTCTGTGCTCATTGATTCCCAGCAACTGGAATAAATCCATCAATGAATCCATCCTCTTCATTTCTTCAGCACGCCAAATCTCTCCCAATGGCTCTATTTAACTCATGCATATCTGTCCACTTTTTTTTCTCTGCCCACTGATTCCCAGCGACCGAAATTCTCTTACCACTTGTTACACAGTGACCCAGCTACTTCCTCTGTGGATTTGATTATGAACAAGTCTTCCTCTTTAGATTTTGGATCCCTCAATTTTTCCCTTTAATATCACTGGTTAGGAAGCAGAAGTATAAACTTAACAATATTTTAATGGCAAAGAATAAACCACACACAACAACAATCACATAATTGACACACATAATTGACATAGTGATTTAAGTGGAAATTCAATACGAAAAAAAATAATCCGTATGCTTATTATTCAAGAACAATGATAATCGATATGCTTTACAATAGTCAATCACATATATACAACCATCTTCTCCTCTCTTCACACAGTGTGCTACACTACATTGTTCATTACTCACTTCACCTCTATGAGTATGCTAATATATATATATATATAGCATTTATCAAATAATCTGACAAATTAATTACAATATGATACACCAGTTACACAAACTGTTCACTGTAATGTACATGTACATTCTATTTTTACCTAATACTATCACACGGAAAATTAATTGACACGTTTTCAACAAAAAGAACCAGAAAACAATGTACAAGAAATCGATCTTGCCTTATATGGATGATAAATTGATTTTCCCATATACAAGAAATCGATCTTTCCTTATATGGATGATAAATCGATTTTCCCTTATCAAAGAGAACGTTTTTCCCTCTAAAAGAAAAGGGATTGAACTAGAACCAAAAAAGAGACGCTGAGTGGATCCCACACGACAGTGCTGGAAATTGTGACGCTGAGGAGGAATGAACCATGTCTGAGGAAGATTGCACTGGCATGTAGAAAGAGAATTTGGCAGAGAAGGAGGTCATTTAGACTCCAATGAAATGGTCAATTAAAGGATGCTTCATCCACGGTGTAACCTATAGCTGAAAGGAAAAGAATCCCAACAAAACTCCTTACTAGCTTGAATTCATAGCAAGAGAGAAAAATACTCTGGCATACCCAGCTTCGAGTGATAAGGACACTGGTGAAACAAGAAGGAAATGGAGTCTATGCCACTGCCTCAGAATCTTGTGAAGATCCCTTATAGAGGAAGCTGAGCTTTAGTTCTTATTTCTAGAACTAAAAATAGACCTTGAAAAAAAGAAGCAATAGGAAGAATTGGGTTGACAATGTTGTAGCAGACAAAAGTCCATGCACAACATTGAACCCACCTTGCTCGTTGAGAGAAGAGATTCAATCTTCTAATCATACAGCATAACCAATCCTTTAATATGTTGGTGTGTAGAGCAAGCTCTATTTTATCTGACACCATTTAGGCATTGGGAGAAAAGTTAAGGAAGAACTCTTTAAATATGATCTTCCATGGCCAAGAATTTAGCAATTGTAATTGAATCTCATGTTGATAACTAAGTAATGAATGTCATTTCTTCTGGTTGGTTTTACTTGGAAATAATGGAGTAAGCGCCAGTTGTAAGCACCAGTTATAAGCTTCATTTGTGAGATCCAGTTGTAGGCGTGTTAAGAGTCAGTTCATAGTTAAGAGTCTAGTTGTCTTTGGTTTTCATGTAACCGACTCGGTAGAGTCTTTTCTTATATAAGGATGTAATCCGTCTTCATTTAATAATAGAGAAGTGAGCGTAGCCTCACCGTGTGTTTGGTTCGTATATTTTATCTTGGTATCAGATCCATGAGAGCGAGGTGCGGAAATATTTGTTGGTCCGCAGGATGGATAAGAAGAGCCGTGTGGTTTGGAGTTGCATGGAAGAAGAGGTTACGGTTAGCGTGAAGACTATTGCATGAGTTGGAGAATAGTTACGTGAGAGCAGGTCGAGGCTAGAGGGACAATCCACCATTTGGTGCAAATAAAATCCCGTGAGAAAATCGTGGAGCCTCCTCCATTTCACGATTTGCATGCATGCATGAGCAAGTTTGCATGCATGAAGCTTTGAGCAAAAATCCGTGAGTATTTTTTGAGAAAACTATTCCTGTGTATAAGCTTTTCATTGGAGGTATGTGAGAGTTTTTGGGATTAGTGGATGCCACGTCTTCATATCACTTAAATGAGGAAAGGGGTTATATTTCTTTATACATTGTGAGGTATTTTTATAAAGAGGATACCTTTTAAGAAAATCATATAAAGAAGTGAAGAGTTAAAAAAAGGTTTCTTTTTTTTTAAGAAAAGTTTCTTTTAAAGAAATTTAAATTCTTTTTTAAGAGTTTTTTATATGAGAGGTTTTTTATAAATGAGCATGAGTTTTTTATGCATGATTTAAAAGTGGCTCCATGCATGATTTAAGCTGAGAACATAGGTAGATTTGGATCAGTGGATCCGAAGTCAGAGCGACGGACAACACAGGAGAAAACTTGACAAAAAGTTGCATATCCTTGGTGATTCACTTGCAGAGACTAAATTGCAGGGATGGCAAATCCATTGGAAGAAACCTACCTCAACGAAGCCAACAAGTTAGATGGCTCGAACTTCATTAACTAGAAATTCAAGATGCAGATGCTCATGGAAGGCTATGGTGTCTGGAACATTATGAAGGGAACTGAACTAAAACCTGATGCGGTTGTCGGTGCGACAGCAGCACAGATCCAAGATTGGGAGAAGTGCGAAAACAAGGCAAAGGTATTATTGTGCATGTCAGTTAGAGATAGCATAATTCCACATATTAGAGACGCCACAACTTCTGTTGCAACATGGATAACTCTTAAAGCATTGTATGAAACTAGAAACACAAATCGCATTTTGTTCCTGAAAACTAAATTGCTAGGCATTAAGATGGATGGAAATGAATCTGTTAATTCATTTTTGGGTCGTATTAAAGAGGTGAAAGACAAGCTAGTAAATATAGGGGAA
>SNQJ01S0105914.1:32728-49598 GCA_010110895.2 Picea sitchensis | reverse complement strand
CACTTTTCGGATTGGAAAGGAACTTCCCAACCTGGACCATTTTTTGAACTGGAAAATGGTTGTCCATAAATCAATAACGTACTAGTGCTCCCTCCCAACCTGGGAGTAATCACTTCCTTTTTCAATAAGGAAGTTGTATCCACGAGCCCCAGCTTGTCCCTTAAGTATGCAAACTTTTCATCTTGGACAGAGGCTTTACCAAAATATCTGTTATCTGCTCATTTGTGGAGATATATTGGAGAACCACTTCTCCCCTATGGACTTTATCACGGAGAATATAATGCTTGATCTCAATGTGCTTCGACCTATCACAGAACATCGGGTTCTCTGAAAGCTTCACATAGCTCTGATCATCACAATATATCACGGTGAAATTCAGCACTTGATCAGACATTCTAAAAATTGACTTACGAAGCCACACTTCTTTCGTACAAGCATCACAAGCTTCAATATACTCTTCTTTTGCAATGCTAAGTGCAACAAACATCTTATTTCCTGCTATCCCATGACATCATGTAAAATCTCAAACTGAAACATATCCAAGTAGCACTTCTTATGTCATCTGCACTCCCTACCCAATTTCAATCGATAAATCCATGTAATTGTATATCATAACTCAAGCATCCCACAAGACAAATAGCTAGTTGAGTATTCTCCAAATACATTAATGAGCCAACCAATTGTTGATACAGAGATGGTTCTACTGGATCAGAGTCTCTCAACTTCTTCAAATCTGTCATCATGGGAGTTTTCCATGGAATTGTGCACTCTGATAGAAATAATGGAGGTGTTATCTCCAAACTATAGGACTGATCCTTGGAGATGTTACATCTTATCTCCAAATATACTCCTTGTTTCTCTTTATACCTAAAAAAAAAAAAAAAAAAATTAACATATCAATCTCTTAGAGCATATATGCCCACACTCTACTTCCTTATCTATACATTGTCATCCTTTAGAGTGAATGGACTTTCACTACTTCATTCACTAAATGAGCTACTCTTATACCCAAATTCCATTGAGCACTCTGATTAACATGAGTGGATTTCTTGTAGTGGATTTCCAAAACTTTATTTATGCACCTAGATTCATATCTTAACATTCTTCAGTCTTGGACTTTGATCATATTGTGGGATATTCTTGACATAACATTATGTCCTCAAGTTCCTCAGCTCATTCTTGATACCAGGTCCAAACTCTTTCATATTCTAAAAAAAACATCATTTTTCTTCACAAATAATACTAGGGCACCCCAAGGTGACACACTTGGGCATATATACCCCTTCTTCAGAAGATCTTCAAGTTGCATTTTCAATTCATTCAATTCTGGTGTACTCATCTTATAAGGGGTCTTGGATACTGGGGTTGCTCCAGACATCATATTGATGGAGAAATCAATATCTCTTTTAGGAGGTAATCGTGGAATTTCTTTAAATATATCATCAAACTCCTTTAGGACTCCATAATATCCAATATTTGACACCTTATCCTTAGGTGTTTTCTTCCATATGAGCTGCAAATATTTGACATCCTTTTCTGTAACATTTCTTCAGCTGCAATGTTGAAATTTCTCTGACAGTTACTACTTTGGGAATTCCTTGTATTGACCTTAGGTTCCATTCTTCATCCATGCAAGTAAATGCCTTATTATGATAGTCTAGGATAGCATGGTGTTGGTCTAACCAATCCATACCAATTAGACAATCATAGGAACCTAAAGGTAGGATTTTCAAGTCTTCCTTGGTGCTCAGTCCATTCATGTCCATCAGACATGTCTTAACCATCTCATTAATTTTTCTTTTAGCTCCTGTAGTCAACTGCACCAACCAAGATTTTCCATGCTTGTTTCTTGGAAATTGCAATATTTCCACCATCTTAGGATCTATATAACTTTGACTAGCCCTTGAATCAATTAAAATAGAAATGGTTTGGTTGTTGAGCTTACCTTCCACTTCAATCATATGTGACTGAAACTCAGCTTGCTTGTTGTCGAGGGTTGCATAGATCCTAGGTACACTTATGCCCATGTCCTCCATTGTTTTGGCTTGTTGTACATTGCGAACAGTCCTCATGTTTTTCACCCATGTGAGGACAATCTCTAAACATATGATCTCCCCCACAACCCCAACATTTAATAGGTGGTTTTCTTGGTAGTTTCCCCCCTGTATCAATCATTCTGGGTTCCATAATGCATCAGAATTATTTCTTGTGATTTTCTTGAGAATTGACTATCCAGATCATTTGTTTGAGTGAATAATTATATTCTATTGTCCAAGATATTTCCAACGCATGCTTCCATGCTCAAATATGAGTCTTGAGCAGAAAGTTATGGTCATTTGAAGATTGTCCTTTTTGTGAGGGAAATCCCTGTACAGGTAATCTTCTTCAGAAGTTGAATTAGCTCTTGGATCTTCTTTTGAATCCTCTCTTAAGGTTCACAAGCTCCTGTGATTTTCGTCAAGTGTATATCCATACAAATCAGAAACCTATGAGCTCCTTCTCAAAGCCCCTTTATGTCTTTAAAATCAAAAATTTGAGCACTAGCCCCCTGTACTTCGGCTAAAAACTAATATGACCTATGGCTATGACCAAGCGCTTAGCTAGAAAGAGATTAACCAAAGCTTCATGACTTCGGGGCTCCGGAACTTCGAGCTTCATAGGTTTCGACTTCAACACATCCCAATTCCCAAAATGTTGAATTGGCGAACTCTTGAACGGTACTTCTTCGAAGCTTAGGGTCTCTGGTGCTTCGAAGCTTCGGAATATTTGCTAACATAACACCACACTTCTCTCGTACACTAAAATGTCGAACTTCTGGACTGGCACTTCGGTGCTTCGTTACTCTGGCGCTCCGCTACTTCAGGCTTCAAAGGTTCTTAACACCTCACACCTTAATTCTCTCGAACGTCGAACTGGTGAACTCCTGGAGAGGCTTTCTGGAGCATCATTGCTTCAATGCTCTGGAGCTTTGGACTTCAGGGGTTCTTGCAACAACATACTCCAATTTCCCTGCTAAATTTTCAAACTTGTGGAGTCTCCTTAGAAACTTTGCACCAAGGGTGCTATGTTTCAAAAATATGGAGATGACACGTGGCCCAATCGATGGGTGACACATGTCAAGTTCCAATTGGTACAAAAGGTCTCTGAAAAATATGAAATAGGATGACACGTGGCACACACAAAGTGGGTCCATGTCACCCTAGGTGACTTCATCATGCCACGTCACCTCGACGCTGTGGGACTTCGGGACTCTGAGCTTCAAAGGATTTCACACCAACACACTTTAAAACACCCAAACGTTTAGCTGGTGAACTCCCGAACCGTCACTCTTCGTAGTTTCGTTACTTCATCTGTTCGGAGATTTGGAACTTCGGGCTTCGGAGGTTTCTCCCACAACACTCTCAAAAACTCTCGAACGTTGAATCTTCGAACTCCCAGACAGGTGCTCTCTGAAGCTTCGGGACTTCGGGCTTTAGGATACTTCTCAACATAACACTACAAATCTCCTGAATGTCGAACTTGTGAATACTTGCTATTCTACAGACACGTGTCCCCAAACATGAGCGATCCATATTTACTCTAGAGTTCGAGACTTCGGGAGATTTTCTTCCTGGCAGCATAAGGACTTGTTTCTCCTAGAGTGTCAAACCTCTGAATTGTTGTGAGATCTATGACTCACACTCGCTCACACATAGATCTGATGGTTGGGATCTGATCTTCTCCACAGTGCTTCACCTCCTAATCCATGCTTGATCCAATGGCCCAGATCTGTCCTTGGCCAAATCCAACTATCAGGTACTCCTCCGAGTGATCTATGGCATAGATTCAATCTGGGACTTTGGAGCTTCGGGGATTTTACCTCCTTTGCATCAAAGACTTAAAAAATGTCAAAGCAACGAAGTCTAAAAGACTTGAGGTACTAACAGTCACACTTATTTTCTAGATCTAATGGCCCTCGTTATTTCGCGCTTAGATCCAGCAGTTGGGATCTAATCTTCTCTATAATGCTCTCTCCTCTCGTCTAGGTTTGATCCAATAGCCCAGATCTAATTTGGAGGCTCAATCCAATGTCCATTGTTTTTTCCCAAATCGTTACACCTCATGAGCTTTCAAACACAGTTAAGGTGTGCTCTTAGTGCCCTCCTGGCACTCATGGACGCTTTGTAAGTCAAAATTTGGCCATTTTGACAATGATTCTCTGTGAAAATTTTTCTTCAATTTCCACTTACACGGCCCATCCAGGATCAGTCTTGAAAACTGGGGCTTTGATCCCAATTTTTAACATACCCAACCACCCAAGTCAAGTCATGCCACTTAAAACTTCCATGCCATGATACCATATTGTAACATTTCTAGCCACTTGTTGGGCTATGCCACACAGAAACTCTTATGGAACTATATACCAAAATAAACCATACAATTATTATACAAATACACAAAGTCATGCAAAATATATGGTATAAAAACACATGCAGCATTCACCGGAAAAACCCATAAACATAAATACATGTATAAATACACATCATGTAAATTAACACACAATTGATACTTATCTTTGATAGAATACCACCAACTATGTGCAAACCTTCCACGATCCTGCCATCCTTAGACCACACTGCTTAGAACTCTCAGCATTGGGTCACCCCCGAGTTGGGACTAAACTCCACCCGGGTAAAGGGATTCCTAGTTAGGATGATGTATCTCAGACAAGAAGAACAACTATGTCATGTGCCAACTCAAACTAACAGTCTATACTCTATCATTCCCCACATGTTTTTCCCACCCCAAGAAGTGTGTTTCTTCTCTGCTCAACATTCCTTTGGCTACCCCACTTCCCATCCATGGCTTCAATAACAGGTCAGATAGGAAGTCTCAGAGAAATGTAGTTGTAGTTGGGCTCCCTCAGGAAATCAATTCCCAACCATTCTCTCACCTAGAGAGAGTTTCTCACGGGCCTGACAACCCGCCTCTTCAGTCCAGCTCCTAAGTCAATCGGGTATCGGCTCAGGTGAAGGCATCAACAAAATTCAAGTATGGAATAGATGCGTTGCTAGTGACAGGAAATTACAAGTGAATAGCAGCAGCAGAGTTCAGGGTAACGTACAGATGATGGTAGCAGCAGCAGAGTTCAGGGTAACGTACAGATGATGGTAGCAGCAGCAGATGATGGATGATTTTTTGAACTGGAAAACGACTTTTTGTCTGAAATCTTGAACCACTTTTCGGATTGGAAAGGAAATTCCCAACCTGGACCGTTTTCTGAACTGGAAAATGGTTGTCAATAAATCAATAACGTACTAGTGCTCCCTCCCAACCTGGGAGTAATCACTTCCTTTTTCAATAAGGACGTTTTATCCACGAGCCCCAACGTGTCCCTTAAGTATGCAAACTTTTCATCTTGGACAGAGGCTTTACCAAAATATCTGTTATCTGCTCATTTGTGGAGATATACTGGAGAACCACTTCTCCCCTATGGACTTTATCATGGAGAATATAATTCTTGATCTCAATGTGCTTCGACCTATAATAGAACATCAAGTTCTCTGAAAGCTTCACATAGCTCTGATCATCACAATATATCACGGTCAAATTCAACACTTGATCAGAAATTCCAAAAATTGACTTACGAAGCCACACTTCTTTCGTACAAGCATCACAAGCTTCAGTATACTCTGCTTTTGTAGTGCTAAGTGCAACAGACTTCTTATTTCCTGCTATCCCATGACATCATGGCAAATCTCAAACTGAAACATATCCAAGTAGCACTTATTATGTCATTTGCACTCCCTACCCAATTTTAATCGATAAATCCATGCAATTGTATATCATAACTCAAGCATCCCACAAGACAAATAGCCAGCTGAGTATTCTCCAAATACATTAACGAGCCAACCAATTGTCGATACAGAGATGGTTCTATTGGATCAAAGTCTCTCAACTTCTTCAAATTTGTCATCATGGGAGATTTCCATGGAATTGTGCACTCTAATAGCAATAATGGAGGTGTTATCTCCAAACTATAGGACTGATCCTTGGAGATGTTACATCTTATCTCCAAATATACTCCTTGTTTCTCTTTATCAAAAAAAATAAATAAATAAATAAATAAAATAGCATTTTAACATATCAATCTCTTAGAGCATATATGCCCACACTCTACTTCCTTATCTATACATTGGCATCCTTTAGAGTGAATGGACTTTCACTACTTCATTAACTAAATGAGCTACTCTTATACCCAAATTCCATTGAGCACTCTGATTAACATGAGTGGATTTCCTGTAGTGGATTTCCAAAACTTTATTTATGCACCTAGATTCATATCTTAACATTCTTCAGTCTTGGACATTGATCATATTGTGGGATATTCTTGACACAACATTATGTCCTCAAGTTCCTCAGTTCATTCTTGGTACCAGGTCCAAACTCTTTCATATTCTAAAAAAACATCATTTTTCTTCACAAATAATACTAGGGCACCCCAAGGTGACACACTTGAGCATATATACCCCTTCTTCAGAAGATCTTAAGGTTACATTTTCAATTCATTCAACTCTGGTGTACACATCTTATAAGGGGTCTTGGATACTGGGGTTCCTCCAAACATCAGATTGATGGAGAAATCAATATCTCTTTTAGGAGGTAATCATGTAATTTCTTTAAATATATCATCAAACTCCTTTAGGACTGCATAATATTCAATATTTGACACCTTATCCTTAGGTGTTTTCTTCCATATGAGCTGCAAATATTTGACATCCTTTTCTATAACATTTCTTCAGCTGCAATGTTGAAATTTCTCTGACAGTTACTGCTTTGGGAATTCCTTGTATTGTCCTTAGGTTCCATTCTTCATCCAGGNACTAAATGAGCTACTCTTATACCCAAATTCCATTGAGCACTCTGATTAACATGAGTGGATTTCCTGTAGTGGATTTCCAAAACTTTATTTATGCACCTAGATTCATATCTTAACATTCTTCAGTCTTGGACATTGATCATATTGTGGGATATTCTTGACACAACATTATGTCCTCAAGTTCCTCAGTTCATTCTTGGTACCAGGTCCAAACTCTTTCATATTCTAAAAAAACATCATTTTTCTTCACAAATAATACTAGGGCACCCCAAGGTGACACACTTGAGCATATATACCCCTTCTTCAGAAGATCTTAAGGTTACATTTTCAATTCATTCAACTCTGGTGTACACATCTTATAAGGGGTCTTGGATACTGGGGTTCCTCCAAACATCAGATTGATGGAGAAATCAATATCTCTTTTAGGAGGTAATCATGTAATTTCTTTAAATATATCATCAAACTCCTTTAGGACTGCATAATATTCAATATTTGACACCTTATCCTTAGGTGTTTTCTTCCATATGAGCTGCAAATATTTGACATCCTTTTCTATAACATTTCTTCAGCTGCAATGTTGAAATTTCTCTGACAGTTACTGCTTTGGGAATTCCTTGTATTGTCCTTAGGTTCCATTCTTCATCCAGGCAAGTAAATGCCTTATTATGATAGTCTAGGATAGCATGGTGTTGTTCTAACCAATCCATACCAATTAGACAATCATAGGAACCTAAAGGTGGGATGTTCAAGTCTTCCTTCGTGCTCAGTCCATTCATGTCCATCAAACATGCCTTAACTATCTCATTAATTTTTCTTTTAGCTCATGTAGCCAACTGCACCAACCAAGATTTTCCATGCTTTTTTCTTGGAAATTGCAATATTTCCACCATATTAGGATCTATATAACTTTGAATATCCCTTGAATCAATAAAATTAGAAATGGTTTGGTTGTTGAGCTTACCTTCCACTTCAATCATATGTGACTGAAATTCAGCTTGCTTGTTGTCGAGGGTTGCATAGATCCTAGGTACACTTATGCCCATGTCCTCCATTGTTTCAGTTTGTTGTACATTGTGAACAGTCCTCACGTTTTTCACCCCTGTGAGGACAATCTCTAAACATATGATCTCCCCCACAACCCCAACATTTAATAGGTAGTTTTCTTGGTATTTTCCCCCCTGTATCAATCATTATGGGTTCCATAATGCATCGGAATTCTTTCTTGTGATTTTCCTTAGAATTGACTATCCAGATCAATTGTTTGAGTGAATAATTATATTCTATTGTCCAAGATATTTCCAACACATGCTTCCATGCTCAAATATGAGTCTTGAGCAAAAAGTTATGGTCATTTGAACATTGTCCTTTTTGTGAGGGAAATCCATGTACAGGTGATCTTCTTCAGAAGTTGAATTAGCTCTTAGCTCTTCTTTTGAATCCTCTCTTAAGGTTCACAGGCTCATGTGATTTGCGTCAAGTGTATATCCATACAAATCAGAAACCTGTGAGCTCCTTCTCAAAGCCCCTTTATGTCTTTAAAATCAAAAATTTGAGCACTAGCCCCCTGTACTTCGGCTAAAAACTAATATGACCACTAGCTATGACCAAGTGCTTAGCTAGAAAGAGATTAAGCAAATCTTCATGACTTCGGGGCTCCGGAACTTCGAGCTTCAGAGGTTTCAACTTCAACACATCCCAATTCCCAAAATGTTGAATTGGCGACTCTTGAACGGTACTTCTTCTAAGCTTAGGGTCTCTGGTGCTTCGGAGCTTCGAAATATTTGCTAACATAACACCACACTTCTCTCGTACACTAAACTATCGAACTCCTGGACTGGCACATTGGTGCTTCGTTACTCTGGCGCTCCGCTACTTCAGGCTTCAGAGGTTCTTAACACCTCACATCTTAATTCTCTCGAACGTTGAACTGGTGAACTCCTGGAGAGGCTTTCTGGAGCATCATTGCTTCAATGCTCTGGAGCTTCAGACTTCAGGGGTTCTTGCAACAACATACTCCAATTTCCCTACTAAATTTTTGAACTTGTGGAGTCTCCTTAGAAACTTCACACCAGGGGTGCTATGTTTCAAAAATATGGAGATGACACGTGGCCCAATCAATGGGTGACACATGTCAAGTTCCAATTGGTACAAAAGGTCTCTGAAAAATATGAAACTGGATGACACGTGGCACACACAAAGTGGGTCCACGTCACCCCGGTGCTGCAGGACTTTGGGACTCCGAGCTTCGAAGGATTTCACACCAACACACTTTAAAACACTCGAACGTTGAACTGGTGAACTCCCGAACCGTCACTCTTCGTCGTTTCGTTACTTCATCTCTCTGGTGGGGCTTCAAAAATTTGGGCTTCGGAGGTTTCTCCCACAACACTCTCAAAAACTCTCAAACGTTGAATCTTCGAACTCCCAAACAGGTGCTCTCCGAAGCTTCGGGACTTCGGGCTTCAGGATACTTCTCAACATAACACTACAAATCTCCTAAACGTCGAACTTTTGAATACTTGCTATTCTACAGACACATGTCCCCAAACATGAATGATCCATATTTACTCTAGAGTTCGAGACTTCGGGAGATTTTCTTCCTGGCAGCATAAGGACTTGTTTCTCCTGGAGTGTCAAACCTCCGAACTGTTGTGATATCTATGACTCACACTCGCTCGCACACAGATCTGACGGTTGGGATATGATCTTCTCCATAGTGCTTCACCTCCTAATCTATGCTTGATCCAATGGCCCAGATCTGTCCTTGGCCAAATCTAACTGTCAGGTACTCCTCCGAGTGATCTATGGCGTAGATTCAATCCAAGACTTCGAAGCTTCAGGGATTTTACCTCCTTTGCATCAAAGACTTAAAAAATGTCAAAGCAACGAAGTCTGAAAGACTTGAGGTGTTAACAGTCACACTTATTTTCTAGATCTAATGGCCCTCGTTATTTCACGCTCAGATCCAACAGTTTGAATCTGATCTTCTCTGTAGTGCGCTCTCCTCTCATTTGGGTTTGATCCAATAGCCTAGATCTAATTTGGAGGCTCAATCCAATGTCCATTGTTTTCCCCCAAACCGTTACACCTCATGAACTTTCAAACACAGTTAAGGTGTGTTGTTAGCACCCTCCTGGCACTTATGGACGCTTTGTAAGTCGAAATTTGGCCATTTTGACAATGATTCTCTGTGAAAAATTTTCTTCAATTTCCACTTACATGGCCCATACAGGATCAATCTTGAAAACTGGAGCTCTGATCCCAATTTGTAACATACCCAGCCACCCAAGTCAAGTCATGCCATTTAAAACTTCCATGCCATGATACCATATTGTAACATTTCCAGCCACCTGTTGGGCTATGCCACACAGAAACTCTTGTGGAACTATATACCAAAATAAACCATACAATTATTATACAAATACACAAAGTCATGCAAAATATATGGTATAAAAACACATGCAACATTCACCGGAGAAACCCATAAACATAAATACATCTATAAATACACAACATGTAAATTAACACACAATTGATACTTATCTTTGATAGAAGACCACCAACCTTAGACCACACTACTCAGAACTCTCAGCATTGGGTCACCCTCGAGTTGGGACTAAACTCCACCCAGGTAAAGGGATTCCTAGTTAGGATGATGTATCTCAGACAGGAAGAACAACTCTGTCATGTGCCAACTCAAACTAACGGTCTATACTATATCATTCACCACATGCCTGTCCCACCCCAAGAAGTTTGCCTCTTCTCTGCTTAACATTCCTTTGGCTACCCCAATTCCCTTCCATGGCTTCAACAACAGGCCGGATAGGAAGTCTTAGAGAAATGTAGTTGCAGTTGGGCTCCCTCAAGAAATCAATTCCCAACCATTCTCTCACCTAGAAAGAGTTTCTCACGGGCCTGACAACCCGCCTCTTCAGTCCAGCTCTTAAGTCAACCAGGTATCGGCTCAGGTGAAGGCATCAACAAAATTCGGATATGGAATAGATGCGCTGCTAGTGACAGGAAATTACAAGTGAATAGCAGCAGCAGAGTTCAGGGTAACGTACAGGTGATGGTAGCAACGACCTTCAGGTAAGGCACATGGCGTTTCTCCTAATAGGAAGTACGAGCTACTTCTCAAGGAATACATGCAGGATGGAATATAGAGGTCCGAATGATGGCATGAATAGAACTAATTCCAACTAGGATGACACCCTCATGCACAAAGCCCAAACTCTTGTATACATGTCCCAAATTCGACACTTGTCTTCATGAAGCTTCATGGGCTCCACTTGTAATTCATTCCCTTCCCATAGGAACTAAGGATAACATAGGTTATATCCAAACCTCAGTATTTTAGGAATAATATTATAATATTCCCTTGGAGATAATCCCTTCTAGCTTAGCCCCTTTCCTAAGATCTTAGCCCCCCCTTTCCCTTCCTAGTGGAGTTTAGTCCCCCATACTATTTATCGTGGTTGGTCTAGATGCAACGATGTATTTTATTAATGATATGAGTGTTTACATATACAAAAATAGGCTCAATGTCCTTTAGTATCTAGGCTCTTAGGCCTAATAATCACATAATCCTTATGACCTATAATAACCTGGCTCACTAGCCTATAAAAGATATTTACATTTACAATTGGGGCTCGGTCTTGGGGTGTTACATGTTTTGTCTGCCTTGGGAAGATTTTCGGTATGTCTTGGGAAGCCTTTAGATTCTACCTCATATTTACCATCTAATCCTCCCTTTCTCGGAGCAAATTTGGCCCAACTACTACACGGTTTGTTGGGTCATCCCTACTCACTGGTGTGGTGCACTTTCTACCATAAAGTGCCTCAAATGGGCTCATCTTTAAAAATGCATGATTCCCATTGTTGTAAGCAAACTCTACCAAATGAAGGTAGTCTTCCCATTTTTATGTCTTATCCATCACATACATTCTCAACATGTCTTCAATCACCCAATTTATTGTCTTGGTTTGACCATTCGACTCAAGGTGATATGTTGTGCTAAAATTCATATTTTTTCCAAATCCTTTGAATAACCTTCTCTAGAAATTTGAGGTAAACTTGGAATATCTATCAGACACAATTGTCTTAGGTACACCATGAAACTTAGCAACTTCGCACATGTATATCTCAAAAACGTCAGTAGTCTTGTATGTTGACTTCACTGGAATAAAATGGGTAGATTTAGTAAGCTTTTCCACCATCACCATAATAGAATCATGTTGCTTAGAAGTCATAGGCAATTTAGTTATGAAATGCATGGTCACAACTTCCCACTTCCACTTAGTAATAGGAAAATATTGTAGCAAACCAGTTGGATGTCTATGCTCATCCTTGACCTTCTGACATTCAAGACATATTGCAATAAAATCCACAACTTTTTTTTCATACCTGGCCAAAAGTATTGCTTCTTGATCGTGACGATTGTGTTTTGGTATCCTGGATGTCCAACATAAGGAACCTTATGCATCTATGAAAAAATCAGGTTCTTCAACTCTTGATCATTCAACACATAGACTCTACATCTATACATGAGGATCACATCCTCTCTTGCTTCATAACCTTCAAACTTTGGCTACAACATACCTTGTTGTAAGGTCACACTTATTTCCAAATAGCGCATATCTGATTTGGAAACTTTCAAAATTATGACACGCAAATCAATCTACTACATGCTAATGGACCATGTTCATAGCATACATTTCATGCATCTTCCTGTTGAGTGTGTCAGCCACCTTGTTCTCTTTTCCTTTGATATGCTTTATGTCAAAGTCATACTCACTAGGAACTGTAACCACTTGTTTTTTCTAGCATTCAGACTTGGTTGTTCAAAAAAATACTTCAGACCACAATGGTTTATTCTCAGTTCAAATCTATTTCCCATGAGATAATGTCGCCACATGTTCAAAGCATGATTTATGGCTGCAAATTCCAAGTTATGTGTGGCATAGATCCTTTCATGCTCTTTCAACTTCCTTGATTTGTAGCATACCACATTCCCATTCAAACTCAGGACTCCCCCGTTTCCTTACTTGCATGCATTTATGCACACGACAAATTCTGCATCCGAATCAACAAATCTCAAAATTGACACACTTGTCAACAAACTTTTCAAGTGTTGAAAACTCCTTGCACAATCTGGATTCCATTCAAATCGTGCACCTTTCTTCTGCATGGATGTTATTGGATGCATAATATGTGAGAATCCTTTAATAAACCTTTTGTAGTAACCTTTTATTCCCATAAAGGACCTTACTTCTATGACATTTATTGGTGTTGGCCATTCCTCAATGGATTTTATCTTTGTTGGGTCCACAACTATTCCTTCCTTTGAAATAATATGACCCAAATAATGAATCTATCATTGATAAAATGAACACTTGTTCAACTTTGCATAAATTTGATGCTCCCTAAACACCTTCAACACCACCCTCAAGTATTATTCGTGCTCTTCCTTAGAATTTGATTAAATAAGAATGTGATGCAGGAGCATCGCCAGCAAAGCACGAGTGGAGGACAGCTAAGCACCCAGCGCGCATTGTGAAGAATTTTAAATTTTGAAGAAGTTGTATCACGCAAATCTTTTGAAAATAATTGTAATTAAAAAACATCTGTAATGCTATGGAGCTGGATGATTTCATGAGGACATCAAAGAATGTATTTTCTTTTAATGAAGTCGCATGCAGTACAGACTCGATGTGTTCTATCTTATCTATCTATCACAAATATTTATTGTAATAAATTCTAAGTAGTTTATAGCTTTTAATTCGATAAGATAGCTCTAAAGTAGTTGGAGGGAAGATCTCGAAGAGTCCCTCTTGTATAAAACTTTCTATTGTTTTCTCAGAAGAGGATATTGAAGTTATTGTTGAAAGGTTGTTGAATCTATTGTATAGAAGTTGTTGAATCTTATCAGAGTTTGTGAACACAAGTATATTTCAATTCAATGAATATAACAGAGGATCATTGTCCCAAATTTGTGGTTTTGTTGTGTCTATCTGAATGAATGAATGGTAGACTTTATGTTTATGTGAAATTATTTGTTATTTCTTGTTCTTGTGTTTATGATTACATTGACATGGTTGAATGTATGAATTTGTGAATATTTAGATAAGTTTCAATTGTTTCTCTTCTATGATCAAGTGAAAGTGTGCATAGTGTTTGCAAGGAGTGTGTTGATAGAGATTGTTTCTACTCACAATCTCAAAAGAGATAACGTGAAAATTATATGTGTGAAAGGAGTGCATAGCATCCACAAGGTGTGCGTGACAGAGTCCATTTTCACTCAGAAAGTTCTGGAGAGATAGCTTGAAGGAAGTTCATCTGCAAGGAGTGCGTGACAGAGTCTTTTGATTTAGAATTTCGGGAGGAACAGAAGAAGTTGTCCACATAGAGGCTAATTTGTGGAGGAGTACCTATTGCAAGGCATGCATGGGCAAAAATTCAACTAAGTGTCGAAGAGATTATTCTAAGGAGGAAAAATTTCGAGGAAGAACAAGCTCAAGAGGGAGAGTAGCGAGAAATATTCAAAGGGAGGAGTCCTTTAAGGCTTCCCAGAATTAACGAGTAAGATCCATCCAGGAAGGATTAGGATCATTCCAGGCCGTCAGATCTAGGGAAAGTGCACAAAGGATAGCCGTGAGGTGTTTCGGTATTCGTATTTCGAAGCATTTCGAAGTGTTGAGAAGTGTTATCGCCGAAGTCGTGAAGTCGTGAGGGCAGATTAGAGAATCTAGGAGTTAGAGGTTCGAAGAAATGGTGTTTGGGGTAAGTGAAATTTCACAAAGTCGTGAAACCCAAAGTACAGATGGACCTTCAGATACGGGGAGACATGTGGCAGAGATCCGTGGATTCGTGGAAAGGTGTTTTAGAAGGAACCAAAGGTGGAGGTCGCAATATCTTCCAAGTTGAAGTTACAAAAGGGTTGGCCCGAGGTCACAGTCTATGGTCACATTAAGGGAAGATTCTAGCGTGAGACTAGTACTCATGAATCGATGTTTCCAAGTGCCATAGAGCATATTTTCAGGTAGTCTGAAACTGTAGGTGACATCAAAGGGACATATGTGTGTGTATTGTTGTTCAGGGTCTTTTAAAGGCCTAAAGAGATAATTCGTCTCAGGAGATTGAAGATCCAAGACTGTGAGGTCACGGAATCCCCGGGAGGGAAGGAGGGTTGCGTCAGAATTGGTATCAACGCTAACATAATTGATTTTTGTAGGCAAAGGAGACCGAGAAGTAGGTCGATATCATCGAGTGGTATCAAATACATCAGTACAGTGCCACCTAGGAGACGTGTGGAACCACTTGTAGCAAATAGAGCTATAGAAAGGGAGATGAGAGAACATAGAGAAAGGATGGATTCCATGGAAACAGTGTAAAGGAGAACACCTGATGTTGGAGACATCAGTGATGCAGAGAATGAAGAAGTGGAAGTTGAAGAAGTTGTAGCAGAGGATGTTGTGAAAGAGATCTTGCTGAAAGAGGTTGTCAAGTTGGGAGCTAGAGAAAAAATAAACATCCCAATGTACGAAGTTAATTTGGACGTCGAAGAATTTTTTGATTGGATATGAGCAATGGACAAGTATTTCAACTATGAAGATGTCGATGAGACAAAAAAGTTGAAACATGTTGTCACCAGGTTAAAGGGACATGAAACACTGTGGTGGGATGAACTGAAGGCTGACAGGAGAAGCAAAGGAAAACAAAAGATAAAGAGTTGGGATCAAATGGTAGCCAAGCTAACGGCTAAATTCATACCCAAGGACTATCATATAAATATGTTCAGGAGATTGCGGAACCTGAGACAAAAAGGAATGATTGTGAAGGAGTACACGGAGGAGTTCTACAAATTGAACATCAGCGCTAGACAAAGAGAGAGAGATGAGGAAAAAGTTGTCAGATACATCAATGGCCTGAGATCTGAAATCCAAGACAAAATCATCATGATGACAGTAAGGACGGTGGAGGATGCTTACCAGATTGCATTGAAAGCAGAGGAAAAGTTGGCTAGAAAGCATAGTCGGTAGAGAATAGGTAGAAGTTTAAACAAAGGCAAAGGAATTTCCCATGACAAGGCACAGAAGCCCAAAGGTGAGGCGGAGAAACCACACAATCACTCTGAAAGAGGAGGAAGTTCTCGAGGAAGACAGAGTGGTGGTAGAAACTCTTTTCCCAGAGGAAGAGGAAGAGGTAGAGGAGGAGAGGTAAAGTGTTATGCCTGTGGAAAGGTAGGACACATGTCTTGGGAATGCCCTGAGAGAAAGAAAGAAGGAGGTGAAGCTCACATTTTGGAAGTGTAGAGGTGATATGTTGAAGGAGAAGGCACAAAATATGGGAGATGCTTGATGATGACGAAGATTCTCTTAAAACAAGAGCCAGAGGTTGAAAATCCAGTGCAGAGGAACAATTTGTTCTGGATAGCTTGCAAGACTAAAGACAGAGTTTGCAAGGAGATAATTGATAGTGAGAGCACTAATAACTTAGTATCCACGGAGATGGTGGAGACATTGGAGTTGGAGACGATTGCACACACGACATCATATAAAGTCTCATGGTTGTAGAAAGGTCATGAGGTAATGATAACTAAACAATGCCTTGTTGAATTTAAAATAGGAGGATATAGGGATGAGATTTTGTGTGATGTGATTCCCATGTATGTATGTCATGTTTTGTTGGGAAGACGATGGCAATATGACAGGAATGTCATTCACGATGGGAGAAGAAATACTTATACTTTGGAGAAAAATGGTAGAACACATATGTTGTTGNTGAGATTTTGTGTGATGTGATTCCCATGTATGTATGTCATGTTTTGTTGGGAAGACGATGGCAATATGACAGGAATGTCATTCACGATGGGAGAAGAAATACTTATACTTTGGAGAAAAATGGTAGAACACATATGTTGTTGCTAATTGAGGAGAAAAAGTGAAGGAAGAAGCTAGCACGAGCATACTTCTCATGAGTGGGAAGGAATTCCTGAGTGAATTTAAGAAGGAA
>SNQJ01S0105914.1:0-23643 GCA_010110895.2 Picea sitchensis | reverse complement strand
GATTATATTTACATGGATAGGTGCATTGGTCATATTCACACAGGCTTCTCGACCACACACACACATATATAAATTTTCATTTCACACTTTCATGTCATTATCGTGCACTTACGCAAGTGCATGTAACATAGTGCAATGTGCGCACTTACCCAGGTGCGTGCTTATAACAATTCTTTGCGCACTTGCTCAGATGCGTGTAACACCAAAACCTAGGTTTCATTGGCTCACCAACCTATATATACATTACATTTATACTTGGTTCCAATGGCTCACCATCCTATATGTACAATTACAAGGGTTCTGGATCAGGGACATTACACTCATCAAAGCCCCTTTTTTTCAGTCCCAGAGGAATCTTCTAATTCCCAAATGGAGTTGAATTTTTTTTGGTGATTTGAAAATTTGTGAAAAAAAATTGAATTCTAATCCCCTGCCTCTATCCATAATGATCGACTCTTTAGTCTCCATGTATGTTCATTCTCCAACAAGTTTGAATATTTTTTTGTCTCCAGAGCTTTGAAATATTATGTCTCATTTGAAGTAGCCAAATCACCTTCTTTTGCTCGAGCATATAACTCTTCCAAATCTTTTTCCGCCATTTTTAAATATCTTTCATTTGATTGACAATTAGTCCTAGCCCGGGCCATGACCTCCTTCTTTAACTTATGAAGGTTTCGAACAAAATTCTCACTAGCTATCAAACCCTTTTTTGCGCTAAAGGGGACCCAAGTAGAGATAACCAGCTTTTTAAACTCCTCAACATTTCCCCAACCAGAATTATATTTAAAGGGAGAACTTGGTTTCCCTCCAATAGCCCTAGTTCCAAGAATATAAGCCAATGATCAGAACATGGTATTGACCCCACCCAGGACCAGTAGTCATCAACCTCTTGTATCAGAATTTCTTGAACTGAAAAATATATCTAGTATTTTGTGAATACCTTCATCCCTGCTTCTATTACAATACCACCTCAGCCTCTTCAATTTTGGTTCCACATCAACCAACTTCTTGGTTTCCATCTTATCAACAAAGTAGCTTGACAATTTTTCCTCGCGTCCCATCTTACCCAAGAATTCATCCTTATTTACTATGAATTTTAAGTCACCCCCAATAATTATATTGTCATCGACAATAAAGTTGAAACCAAATAATTTTTCCCAAAACTCCACCTTCCCAACAGAAGGTTTGTATACATTGAGAAATTTCATCGAATGATTTAATTCATTGCAGAAGATCTCTGTCAACAATCCATAATCAATGGAAAAATAATTAGTAAGTCTAAACTTTGGGGGCATACCAATTATAAGGCCACCATACGAATCAATGCCAATAAAACTCTAGCTAGGGAAGAGTCTTTCAAGATCAAACACAAAGGAATCAAAACACCACATAGATTCATGAATGTGAAGAATATACGGCCTGGACAAATCGCATAGACTATGGAGGGACAATTTTTTGTCTTTCCCTCCTAAGACATGGATATTGACAAACATAATAATCATGAGTTAACCTTTATTGAGGTCATCCCTGCTCTAAGGACCCCAGTAATAAGTTTTTGCTTCCCTGAGAACATTTCTCTTGATGCACACTCCTTTGCATGTTTTATGTCTAATTTATGGCCATCTTTCAAATGAACCAATTAGTTAATTCCATCAATACCTAAACCCCTAGATAAAAAACATCCTTGACCATGAGGAAAAAGTAGATACGGCTCACGTCCAAAAAAAATGGAATGGGAAAGTGACAAAATGACATTGGGACAAGGGGAGTCCTTGTAAATGTAATTAGACTCATGTGGAGGACCAACAGTACCCACTTCCACAGTCATCCTCACAGAATCTACTGGAACAGACTTATCCTTTATTGGGACAAAATTATATGCCACCCCCTTCCCCTCTATCAAATCATTACTCGAATTAGAATAATTTCTTATAGGGGTGAAAGGTGATAATGAATTTGACTTACGAGTAACATGTGCATCTAGTACACATGAATCCAAAACGGTTTCCAACTTTCTATGTTGAGGAGAAGACAGGCCCAAATCACCAGTCAACTTATCCAATACAAATGCCACCTCAGCACCCATCTCAACCTGCTTGGAAGTGCTTGTAAGAATTTCTTCCTAATATTTTGATAGGGAATCATCCTTAATCACCTCCAAGATCCCACCCATAACACCACCTGAACTAAAAGAGGCCACCTTCGAAGGTGTCGTCTCCTTTGAGCTCGTCATAATCTTTACCTGCAGATCCACCTAACCTACATGTTCCCCGAGATGACCCTAGCTTTGGAAACTCAAAGCGTATTCAACATGCAAGTGGTCAATGCAACGATAGTGAGAACAATGAAAAAATAGATTCAAATAATCAAGTTGTTGAGTATAAACTCTGTCACCCATTACTATATCCACGAACTCAAATATTCCAATTCTTGGATAAATATCAACAAGAATTTGAGCCACAGACAGGTAGATTGAAGAATTATATCACTTATCAATAGTAATATATGAACCCAAAACCTCATGGCATAATTATTTGAGTTTGAAGAGGTGTTCAGTTGGTTTGATGTCTTCTATGTTCTCTACCCAAAGATGTGCATGTGAGTGTAATGATTTGGTAGAGCTAATTATGGTAAATGGACAGTCCATATTACATTTCCCTTATCATACTTACCATTTTTTTCGCTCATTATAAGCCCAATCATGGAATCCCAAGAACCCTTCTAAGTTGCTATTCTAAGTGATTATTATCTCTAAGACATGAAATGCATAGTGATTGCTTGCACATGTATTATGGTATATAGAGACAAGTCTAAATTATTGTTTTGAAAAATGTTTAGATGATGGATTAATGATGCTCTGGTTCTTATGTTTGTGAATGAGTATTAGAATGATATTTTTCAGCAGAGGTGGTCATGGCAGAAGAAGAAATAATATAGGTGGAGGACTAGGTCCTTGGAAAAGGGGTAAGAAGAGGCTCATATTTTCCTTACATTTTGATGCAGATTCAGAAGAATTTAATCATTTGATGCAGACAGGTTTCCTCAATTTGGATGGCCAACAAGCCTATAGACCTCCACTTATTCCTAATAACCCTCATCCAGGTATCGGTATTCCAATCCAAAATCATGTTTCTGCTCCTCTAGTTAGTCCAGAACATGATGGCTGGAAAAATGTTGTACATCCTCCTTTTGGACACTCACATGGATGGACAAATATTGATCACCCTCGGCAACCTCCTTTCCATGTCTGGCATACTTCTTCTCCCTTGCATCAGCAACCTATATCCCAAGCCTCACATGCCCATCATGCCAAGGCCAAGATCATTACATTTGATCGTTTTCTGAAAGCTTCACATAGCTCTGATCATCACAATATATCACAGTCAAATTCAGCACTTGATCAGACATTCCAAAAATTGACTTACGAAGCCACACTTCTTTCATACAAGCATCACAAGCTTCAATATACTCTTCTTTTGAAATGCTAAGTGCAACAGACTTCTCATTTCCTTCTATCCCATGACATCATGGCAAATCTCAAACTGAAACATATCCAAGTAGCACTTCTTATGTCGTCTGCACTCCCTACCCAATTTGAATCGATAAATCCATGCAATTGTATATCATAACTCAAGAATCCCACAAGACAAATAGCCAGGTGAGTATTCTCCAAATACATTAATGAGCCAAACAATTGTCGATACAGAGATGGTTCTACTGGATCAGAGTCTCTCAACTTCTTCAAATCTGTCATCATGGGAGTTTTCCATGGAATTGTGCACTCTGATAGCAATAATGGAGGTGTTATATCCAAACTATAGGACTGATCCTTGGAGATGTTACATCTTATCTCCAAATATACACCTTGTTTCTCTTTATCCAAAAAAAAAAAAAAAAAAATAGCATTTTAACATATCAATCTCTTAGAGCATATATGCCCACACTCTACTTCCTTATCTATACATTGGCATCCTTTAGAGTGAATGGACTTTCACTACTTCATTCACTAAATGAGCTACTCTTATACCCAAATTCCATTGAGCMCTCTRATTAACATGAGTGGATTTCCTGTAGTGGATTTCCAAAACTTTATTTATGCACCTAGATTCATATCTTAACATTCTTCAGTCTTGGACTTTGATCATATTGTGGGATATTCTTKACATAACATTATGTCCTCAAGTTCCTCAGYTCATTCTTGATACCAKGTCCAAACTCTTTCATATTCTAAAAAAAAMATCATTTTTCTTCACAAATAATACTAGGGCACCCCAAGGTGACACACTTGGGCATATATACCTCTTCTTCAGAAGMTCTTCAAGTTGCATTTTCAATTCATTCAATTCTGGTGTACTCATCTTATAAGGGGTCTTGGATACTGGGGTTGCTCCAGACATCAGATTGATGGAGAAATCAATATCTCTTTTAGGAGGTAATCGTGGAATTTCTTTAAATATATCATCAAACTCCTTTAGGACTGCATAATATTCAATATTTGACACTTTATCCTTAGGTGTTTTCTTCCATAGGAGCTGCAAATATTTGACATTCTTTTCTGTAACATTTCTTCAGCTGCAATGTTGAAATTTCTTTGACAGTTACTGCTTTGGGAATTCCTTGTATTGTCCTTAGGTTCCATTCTTCATCCAGGCAAGTAAATGCCTTATTATGACAGTCTAGGATAGCATGGTGTTGGTCTAACCAATACATACCAATTAGAAAATCATAGGAACCTAAAGGTAGGATGTTCAAGTCTTCCTTGGTGCTCAGTCCATTCATTTCCATTACACATGCCTTAACCATCTCATTAATTTTTCTTTTAGCTCCTGTAGCCAACTGCACCAACCAAGATTTTCCATGCTTGTTTCTTGGAAATTGCAATATTTCCACCATCTTAGGATCTATATAACTTTGACTAGCCCTTGAATCAATTAAAATAGAAATGGTTTGGTTGTTGATCTTACCTTCCATTTCAATCATATGTGACAGCATAAGGACTTGTTGACAGCATAAGGACTTGTTTCTCATAGAGTGTCAAACCTCCGAACTGTTGTGAGATCTATGACTCACACTCGCTCACACATAGATCTGATGGTTGGGATCTGATCTTCTCCGCAGTGCTTCACCTCCTAATCCATGCTTGATCCAATGGCCCAGATCTGTCCTTGTCCAAATCCCACTGTCAGGTACTCCTCCGAGTGATCTATGGCATAGATTCAATCTGGGACTTTGGAGCTTCAAGGATTTTACCTCTTTTGCATCAAAGACTTAAAAAATGTCAAAGCAACGAAGTCTAAAAGACTTGAGGTGTTAACAGTCACACTTATTTTCTAGATCTAATGGCCCTCGTTATTTCGTGCTCAGATCCAACAGTTGGGATCTGATCTTCTCTGTAGTGCTCTCTCCTCTCGTCTGGGTTTGATCCAATAGCCCAGATATAATTTGGAGGCTCAATCCAATGTCCATTGTTTTTTCCCAAATTGTTACACCTCATGAGCTTTCAAACACAGTTAAGGTGTGATCTTAGCGCCCTCCTGGCACTCATGGACGCTTTGTAAGTACAAATTTGGCCATTTTTACAATGATTCTCTCTGAAAAATTTTCTTCAATTTCCACTTACACGGCCCATCCAGGATCAGTCTTGAAAACTGGACCTCTGAGCCCAATTTGTAACATACCCAGCCACCCAAGTCAATTCATTCCACTTAAAAATTCCATGCCATGATACCATATTGTAACATTTCTAGCCACCTATTGGGCTATGCCACACATAAACTCTTGTGGAACTATATACCAAAATAAACCATACAATTATTATACAAATACACAAAGTCATGCAAAACATATGGTATAAAAACACATGCAGCATTCACTGGAAAAACCCATAAACATAAATACATGTATAAATACACATCATGTAAATTAACACACAATTGATACTTATCTTTGATAGAAGACCACCAACTACGTGCAAACCTTCCACGATCCTCCCATCCTTAGACCACACTGCTCAGAACTCTCAGCAATGTGTCACCCCCGAGTTGGGACTAAACTCCACCTGGGTAAAGGGATTCCTAGTTAGGATGATGTATCTCAGACAAGAAGAACAACTCTGTCATGTGCCAACTCAAACTAACAATCTATGCTCTATCATTCCCCACATTCTTGTCCCGCAACAAGAAGTGTGCCTCTTCTCTGCTCAACATTCCTTTGGCTACCCCACTTGCCTTCCATGGCTTCAGCAACAGGTCAGATAGGAAGTCTCAGAGAAATGTAGTTGCAGTTGGGATCCCTCAGGAAATCAATTCCCAACCATTCTCTCACCTAGAGAGAGTTTCTCACGGGCCTGTCAACCCACCTCTTCAGTCCAGCTCCTAAGTCAACCAGGTATCGGCTTAGGTGAAGGCATCAACAAAATTTGAGTATGGAATAGATGCATTGCTACTGATAGGAAATTACAGGTGAATAGTAGCAACAGATTTCACGGTAAAGTACAGATAATGGTAGCAGCAGTAGAGTTCAGGGTAACGTACGGATGATGGTAGTAGCAGCAGATGATGGATGATTTTTTGAACTGGAAAATTACTTTTTGTTTGAAATCTTGAACCACTTTTCGGATTGGAAAGGAATTTCCCAACCTGAAGCATTTTCTGAACTGGAAAATGGTTGTCCATAAATCATTAACGTACTAGTGCTCCCTCCCAACCTGGGAGTAATCACTTCCTTTTTCAATAAGGAAGTTGTATCCACGATCCCCAGCGTGTCCCTTAAGTATGCAAACTTTTCATCTTGGACAGAGGCTTTACCAAAATATATGTTATCTGCTCATTTGTGGAGATATACTAGAGAACCACTTCTCCCCTATGGACTTTATCATGGAGAATATAATGCTTGATCTCAATGTGCTTCGACCTATCACAGAACATCGGGTTATCTAAAAGCTTCACATATCTCTGATCAGCACAATATATCACGGTCAAATTCAACACTTGATCAGACATTCCAAAAATTGACTTACGAAGCCACACTTCTTTCGTACAACCATCACAAGCTTCAATATACTCTGCTTTTGTAGTGCTAAGTGCAACAGACTTCTTATTTCCTACTATCCCATGACATCATGGCAAATCTCAAACTAAAACATATCCAAGTATCACTTCTTATGTCATCTGCACTCCCTACCCAATTTGAATCGATAAATCCATGCAATTGTATATCATAACTCAAGCATCCCACAAGACAAATCGTCGGTTGAGTATTCTCCAAATACATTAACGAGCCAACCAATTGTCGATACAGAGATGGTTCTACTGGATCAGAGTCTCTCAACTTCTTCAAATCTTTCATCATGGGAGTTTTCCATGGAATTGTGCAC
Source organism: Picea sitchensis (assembly GCA_010110895.2). Lineage (NCBI taxonomy): Eukaryota > Viridiplantae > Streptophyta > Pinopsida > Pinales > Pinaceae > Picea > Picea sitchensis. Next base: position 16,268 of record SNQJ01S0105914.1, on the reverse strand, counting down.
TCTAATAGAAATAATGGAGGTGTTATCTCCAAACTATAGGACTGATCCTTGGAGGTGTTACATCTTATCTCCAAATATACTCCTTGTTTCTCTTTATCAGAATAAATAAATAAATAAAATAGCATTTTAACATATCAATCTCTTAGAGAATATATGCCCACACTCTACTTCCTTATCTATACATTGGCATCCTTTAGAGTGAATGGACTTTCACTACTTCATTCACTAAATGAGCTACTCTTATACCCAAATTCCATTGAGCACTCTGATTAACATGAGTGGATTTCCTGTAGTGGATTTCCAAAACTTTATTTATGCACCTAGATTCATATCTTAACATTCTTCAGTCTTGGACATTGATCATATTGTGGGATATTCTTGACACAACATTATGTCCTCAAGTTCCTCAGTTCATTCTTGGTACCAGGTCCAAACTCTTTCATATTCTAAAAAAACATCATTTTTCTTCACAAATAATACTAGGGCACCCCAAGGTGACACACTTGAGCATATATACCCCTTCTTCAGAAGATCTTAAGGTTACATTTTCAATTCATTCAACTCTGGTGTACACATCTTATAAGGGGTCTTGGATACTGGGGTTCCTCCAAACATCAGATTGATGGAGAAATCAATATCTCTTTTAGGAGGTAATCATGTAATTTCTTTAAATATATCATCAAACTCCTTTAGGACTGCATAATATTCAATATTTGACACCTTATCCTTAGGTGTTTTCTTCCATATGAGCTGCAAATATTTGACATCCTTTTCTATAACATTTCTTCAGCTGCAATGTTGAAATTTCTCTGACAGTTACTGCTTTGGGAATTCCTTGTATTGTCCTTAGGTTCCATTCTTCATCCAGGNACTAAATGAGCTACTCTTATACCCAAATTCCATTGAGCACTCTGATTAACATGAGTGGATTTCCTGTAGTGGATTTCCAAAACTTTATTTATGCACCTAGATTCATATCTTAACATTCTTCAGTCTTGGACATTGATCATATTGTGGGATATTCTTGACACAACATTATGTCCTCAAGTTCCTCAGTTCATTCTTGGTACCAGGTCCAAACTCTTTCATATTCTAAAAAAACATCATTTTTCTTCACAAATAATACTAGGGCACCCCAAGGTGACACACTTGAGCATATATACCCCTTCTTCAGAAGATCTTAAGGTTACATTTTCAATTCATTCAACTCTGGTGTACACATCTTATAAGGGGTCTTGGATACTGGGGTTCCTCCAAACATCAGATTGATGGAGAAATCAATATCTCTTTTAGGAGGTAATCATGTAATTTCTTTAAATATATCATCAAACTCCTTTAGGACTGCATAATATTCAATATTTGACACCTTATCCTTAGGTGTTTTCTTCCATATGAGCTGCAAATATTTGACATCCTTTTCTATAACATTTCTTCAGCTGCAATGTTGAAATTTCTCTGACAGTTACTGCTTTGGGAATTCCTTGTATTGTCCTTAGGTTCCATTCTTCATCCAGGAAAGTAAATGCCTTATTATGCCATTCTAGGATAGCATGGTGTTGTTCTAACCAATCCATGCCAATTATACAATCATAAAAAACTAAAGGTAGGATGTTCAAGACTGCCTTGGTGCTCAGTCCATTCATGTCCATCAGACATGCCTTAACCATCTCATTAATTTTTCTTTTAGCTCATGTAGCCAACTGCACCAACCAAGATTTTCCATGCTTGTTTCTTGGAAATTGCAATATTTCCACCATCTTAGGATCTATATAACTTTGACTAGCCCTTAAATCAATAAAAATAGAAATGGTTTGGTTGTTGAGCTTACCTTCCACTTCAATCATATGTGACTGAAACTCAACTTGCTTGTTGTCGAGGGTTGCATAGATCCTAGGTACACTTATGCCCATGTCCTCCATTGTTTTAGCTTGTTGTACATTGTGAACAGTCCTCACGTTTTTCACCCATGTGAGGACAATCTCTAAACATATGATCTCCCCCACAACCCCAACATTTAATAGGTGGTTTTCTTGGTATTTTCCCCCCTGTATCAATCATTTTGGGTTCCATAATGCATCGGAATTATTTCTTGTGATTTTCCTTAGAATTGACTATCCAGATCAATTGTTTGAGTGAATAATTATATTCTATTGTCCAAGATATTTCCAACGCATGCTTCCATGCTCAAATATGAGTCTTGAGCAGAAAGTTATGGTCATTTGAACATTGTCCTTTTTGTGAGGGAAATCCATGTACAGGTGATCTTCTTCAGAAGTTGAATTAGCTGTTGGATCTTCTTTTGAATCCTCTCTTAACGTTCACAGGCTCCTGTGATTTGCGTCAAGTGTATATCCATACAAATCAGAAACCTGTGGGCTCCTTCTCAAAGCCCCTTTATGTCTTTAAAATCAAAAATTTGAGCACTAGCCCCCTGTACTTCGGCTAAAAACTAATATGACCACTGGTTATGACCAAGCGATTAGCTAGAAAGAGATTAACCAAAGCTTCATGACTTCAGGGCTCCGGAACTTCCAGCTTCAGAGGTTTCGACTTCAACACATCCCAATTCCCAAAATGTTGAATTGGCGAACTCTTGAACGGTACTTCTTCGAAGCTTAGGGTCTCTGGTGCTTCGAAGCTTCGGAATATTTTCTAACATAACACCACACTTCTCTCGTACACTAAATTGTCGAACTCTTGGACTGGCGCTTCAGTGCTTCATTACTCTGGCGCTCCATTACTTCAGGCTTCAGAGGTTCTTAACACCTCACATCTTAATTCTCTCGAACGTCGAACTGGTGAACTCCTGGAGAGGCTTTCTGGAGCATCATTGCTTCAATGCTCTGGAGCTTTGGACTTCAGGGGTTCTTGCAACAACATACTCCAATTTCCCTGCTAAATTTTTGAACTTGTGGAGTCTCCCTAGAAACTTCGCACCAAGGGTGCTATGTTTCAAAAATATGGAGATGACACGTGGCCCAATCGATGGGTGACACATGTCAAGTTCCAATTGGTACAAAAGGTCTCTGAAAAATATGAAACAGGATGACACGTGGCACACGTAAAGTGGGTCCACATCACCCTAGGTGACTTCATCATGCCACGTCACCCCGGTGCTGCAGGACTTCGAGACTCTGAGCTTCGAAGGATTTCACACCAACACACTTTAAAACACCCGAACGTTGAACTGGTGAACTCCTGAACTATCACTCTTCGTCATTTCGTTACTTCATCTCTCTGGGGCTTCGAAACTTTGGGCTTCGGAGGTTTCTCCCACAACACTCTCAAAAACTNATGTTGAATCTTCGAACTCCCAAACAGGTGCTCTCCGAAGCTTCGAGACTTCGGGCTTCAGGATACTTCTCAAGATAACACTACAAATATCCTGAATGTCGAACTTTGGAATACTTTCTATTCTACAGACACGTGTCCCCAAACATGAATGATCTATATTTACTCTAGAGTTCGAGATTTTGGGAGATTTTCTTCCTGGCAACATAAGGACTTGTTTCTCCTGGAGTGTCAAACCTCCGAACTGTTGTGATATCTATGACTCACACTCACTCGCACACAGATCTGACGGTTGGGATCTGATCTTCTCCATAGTGCTTCACCTCCTAATCTATGCTTGATCCAATGGCCCAAATCTGTCCTTGGCCAAATCCAACTGTCAGGTACTCCTCTGAGTGATCTATGGCATAGATTCAATCTGGGACTTCGGAGCTTCGGGGATTTTACCTCCTTTGCATCAAAGACTTAAAAAATGTCAAAGCAATGAAGTCTGAAATATTTGAGGTGTTAACAGTCACACTTATTTTCTATATCTAATGGCCCTCGTTATTTCACGCTCAGATCCAACAGTTTGGATCTGATCTTCTCTGTAGTGCGCTCTCCTCTCATTTGGGTTTGATCCAATAGCCCAGATCTAATTTGGAGGCTCAATCCAATGTCCATTGTTTTTTCCCAAACCGTTACACCTCATGAGCTTTCAAACACAGTTAAGGTGTGCTCTTAGCACCCTCCTGGCACTTATGGACGCTTTGTAAGTCGAAATTTGGCCATTTTGACAATGATTCTCTATGAAAATTTTTCTTCAATTTCCACTTACACGAACCATCCAGGATCAATCTTGAAAACTGGAGCTCTGATCCCAATTTGTAACATACCCAGCCACCCAAGTCAAGTCATGCCATTTAAAACTTCCATGCCATGATACCATATTGTAACATTTCCAGCCACCTGTTGGGCTATGCCACACAGAAACTCTTGTGGAACTATATACCAAAATAAACCATACAATTATTATACAAATACACAAAGTCATGCAAAATATATGGTATAAAAACACATGTAACATTCACCGGAGAAACCCATAAACATAAATACATCTATAAATACACAACATGTAAATTAACACACAATTGATACTTATCTTTGATAGAAGACCACCAACTACGTACAAACCTTCCACGATCCTCCCATCCTTAGACCACACTACTCAGAACTCTCAGCATTGGGTCACCCCTGAGTTGGGACTAAACTCCACCCAGGTAAAGGGATTCCTAGTTAGGATGATGTATCTCAGACAGGAAGAACAACTCTGTCATGTGCCAACTCAAACTAACAGTCTATACTATATCATTCCCCACATGCCTGTCCCACCCCAAGAAGTCTACCTCTTCTCTGCTCAGCATTCCTTTGGCTACCCCACTTCCCTTCCATGGATTCAACAACAGGTCGGATAGGAAGTCTTAGATAAATGTAGTTGCAGTTGGGCTCCCTCAAGAAATCAATTCCCAACCATTCTCTCACCTAGAGAGAGTTTATCACGGGCCTGACAACCCGCCTCTTCAATCCAGCTCTTAAGTCAACCAGGTATCATCTCAGGTGAAGGCATCAACAAAATTCGGATATGGAATAGATGCGCTGCTAGTGACAGGAAATTACAAGTGAATAGCAGCAGCAGAGTTCAGGGTAACGTATAGGTGATGGTAGCAACGACCTTCAGGTAAGGCACAGGGAATTTATCCTAATAGGAAGTACGGGCTACTTCTCAAGGAATACATGCAGGATGGAATATAGAGGTCCGAATGATGGCATGAATAGAACTAATTCCAGCTAGGATGACACCCTCATGCACAAAGCCCAAACTCTTGTATACATGTCCCAAATTGGACACTTGTCTTCATGAAGCTTCATGGGCTCCACTTGTAATCCATTCCCTTCCCATAGTAACCTAGGATAACATAGGTTATATCCAAACCTTAGTATTTTATGAATAATATTATAATATTGCCTTGGAGATAATCCCTTCTAGTTTAGCCCCTTTCGTAGGATCTTAGCCCCCCCCTTTCCCTTCCTAGTGGATTTTAGTCCCCCATACTATTTATCGTGGTTGGTCTAGATGCAACGATGTATTTTATTAATGATATGAGTGTTTACATATACAAAAATAAGCTCAATGGCCTTTAGCATCTAGGCTCTTAGGCCTAATAATCACATAATCCTTATGACCTATAATAACCTGGCTCACTAGCCTATAAAAGATATTTACATTTACAATTGGGGCTCGGTCTTGGGGTGTTACATTTTCTATCTGCCTTGGGAAGATTTTCTGTATGTCTTGGGAAGCCTTTAGATTCTACCTCATATTTACCATCTACTCCTCCCTTTCTCGGAGCAAATTTGCCCCAACTACTACACGGTTTGTTGGGTTGTCCCTACTCACTTGTCTGGTGCACTTTCTACCATAAAGTGCCTCAAATGGGCTCATCTTTAAAAATGCATGATTCCCATTGTTGTAAGAAAACTCTACCAAATGAAGGTAGTCTTCCCATTTTTATGTCTCATCCATCACATACATTCTCAACATGTCTTCAATCACCCGATTTACCGTCTCGGTTTGACCATCCGACTCAAGGTGATATGTTGTGCTAAAATTCATATTTTTTCCAAATCCTTTGAATAACCTTCTCTAGAAATTTGAGGTAAACTTGGAATATCCATCAGACACAATTGTCTTAGGTACACCATGAAACTTAGAAACTTCGCACATGTATATCTCAACAACGTCAGTTGTCTTGTATGTTGACTTCACTGGAATAAAATGGGTAGCTTTAGTAAGCTTTTCCACCATCACCATAATAGAATCATGTTGCTTAGAAGTCATAGGCAATTTAGTTATGAAATACATGGTCACAACTTCCCACTTCCACTTAGTAATAGGAAAAGATTGTAGCAAACCAGCTGGATGTCTATGCTCATCCTTGACCTTCTGACATTCAAGACATATTGCAATAAAATTCACAACTTTTTTTTTCATACCTGGCCAAAAGTATTGCTTCTTGATCGTGACGATTGTGTTTTGGTATCCTGGATGTCCAACATAAGGAACCTTATGCATCTCTGACAAAATCAGGTTCTTCAACTCTTGATCATTCAGCACATAGACTCTACATCTATACATGAGGATCACATCCTCTCTTGGTTCATAACCTTCAAACTTTGGTTGCAACATACCTTGTTGTAAGGTCACACTTATTTCCAAATAGCGCAGATCTGATTTGGAAACTTTCAAAATTATGTCACGCAAATCAATCTACTACATGCTAATGGACCATGGTCATAGCATGCATTTCATGCATCTTCCTGTTGAGTGTGTCAACCACCTTGTTCTCTTTTCCTCTGATATGCTTTATGTCAAAGTCATACTCACTAGGAACTGTAACCACTTGTTTTTTATAGCATTCAGTCTTGGTTGTTCAAACAAATACTTCATACCACAATGGTTTATTCTCAGTTCAAATATGTTTCCCATGAGATAATGTCGCCACATGTTCAAAGAATGATTTATGGCTGCAAATTCCAAGTTATGTGTGGCATAGATCCTTTCATGCTCTTTCAACTTCCTTGATTTGTAGCATACCACATTCCCATTCAAACTCAGGACTCCCCCATTTCCTTACTTGCATGCATTTATGCACACGACAAATTCTGCATCCGAATCAACAAATCTCAAAATCGACACACTTGTCAACAAACTTTTCAAGTGTTGAAAACTCCTTGCACAATCCAGATTCCATTCAAATCGTGCACCTTTCTTCTGCATGGATGTTATTGGATGAATAATATGTGAGAATCCTTTAATAAACCTTTTGTATTAACCTTCTATTCCCATAAAGGACCTTACTTCTATGAAATTTCTTGGTGTTGGCCATTCCTCAATGGATTTTATCTTTGTTGGGTCCACAGCTATTCCTTCCTTTGAAATAATATGACCCAAATAATGAATCTATCATTGATAAAATGAACACTTGTTCAACTTTGCATAAAGTTGATGATCCCTAAACACCTTCAACACCACCCTCAAGTATTAATCGTGCTCTTCCTTAGAATTTGATTAAATAAGAATGTGATGCAGGAGCATCGCCAAAAAAGCATGAGTGGAGGACAGCTAAGCACCCAACGCGCATTGTGAAGAATTTTAAATTTTGAAGAAGTTGTGTCACGCAAATCTTTTGAAAATAATTGTAATTAAAAAACATCTGTAATGCTATGGAGATGGATGATTTCATGAGGACATCAGAGAATGTATTTTCTTTTAATGAAGTTGCATGCAGTACAGATTCTATGTGTTTTATCTTATCTATTTGTCACAAATATTTATTGTAATAAATTCTAAGTAGTTTATAGCTTTTAATTCGATAGGATAGCTCTAAAGTAGTTGGAGGGAAGAGCTCGAAGAGTCCCTCTTGTATAAAACTTTGTATTGTTTTCTCAGAAGAGGTTGTTGAAGTTATTGTTCAAAGGTTGTTGAATCTATTGTATAGAAGTTGTTGAAGCTTATCAGAGTTTGTGAACACATGTATATTTCAGTTCAATGAATATAACAGAGGATCATTGTCCCAAATGTGTGGTTTTTTTGTGTCTATCTGAATGAATGAATGGTAGACTTTATGTTTATGTGAAATTATTTGTTATTTCTTGCTCTTGTGTTTATGAATACATTGACATGGTTGAATGTATGAATTTGTGAATATTTAGATAAGTTTCAATTGTTTCTCTTCTACGATCAAGTGAAAGTGTGCATAGTGTTTGCAAGGAGTGTGTTGACAAAGCTTGTTTCGACTCACATTCTCAAAAGAGATAACATGAAAATTATATGTGTGAAAGGAGTGCATAACGTCTGCAAGGTGTGCGTGACAGAGTCCATTTTCACTCAGAAATTTCTGGAGAGACAGCTTGAAGGAAGTTCATCTGCAAGGAGTGCATGACAGAGTCTTTTGATTTAGAATTTCGGGAGGAACAGAAGAAGTTGTCTACATAGAGGCTAATTTGTGGAGGAGGACATGTTGCAAGGCATGCATGGGATAAAATTCAACTAAGTGTCGAAGAGAGCATTCTAAGGAGGCAAAATTTCGAGGAAGAACAACCTCAAGAGGGAGAGTGGCGAGAAATATTCAAAGGGAGAAGTCCTTTAAGGTTTCCTAGAATTAAAGAGTAAGATCCATCCAGGAAGGATTAGGATCATTCCAGGTCATCAGATCTAGGGAAAGTGCACAAAGGATAGTCGTGAGGTGTTTCGGTATTCGGATTTCGAAGCATTTCAAAGTGTTGAGAAGTGTTATCACCAAAGTCGTGAAGTCGTGAGGCAAATATTAGTTGTTGGATGCGAGCAGAAACACGGTAGCGGATTAGAGAATCTGGGAGTTAGAGGTCCGAAGAAATGGTGTTTGGGGTAAGTGAAATTTCGCGAAGTCATGAAACCCAAAGTACAGCTGGACCTTCAGATACGGGGAGACACTTGGTAGAGATTCATGGATTCGGGGAAAGGTGTTTTGGAAGGAACCAAAGGTGGAGGTCGCAATATCTTCAAAGTTGAAGTTACAAAAGGGTTGGCCCAAGGTCACAGTCTATGGTCACATTAAGGGAAGAGTCTAGCGTGAGACTAGTACTCACGAATCGATGTTGCCAAGTGCCATAGAGTAGATTTTCAAGTAGTCTGAAATTGTAGGTGACATCAAAGGGACATATGTGTGTGTATTGATTGTTCAGTGTCTTTTAAAGGCCTAAAGAGATAATTCGTCTCAGGAGATTGAAGATCCAAGACCGAGAGGTCGTGGAATCCCCAAGAGGGAAGGAGGGTTGCGTCAAAATTGGTATCAACGCTAACATAATTGATTTTTGTAGGCAAAGGAGACCAAGAAGTAGGTCGATATCATCGAGTGGTATCAAATACATCAGTATAGTGCCACCTAGGAGACGTGTGGAACCACTTGTCGTAAATAGAGCTATAGAAAGGGAGATGAGAGAACTCAGAGAAAGGCTGGATGCCATGGAAACAGTGCAAAGGAGAACACCTAATGTTGGAGACATCAGTGATGCAGAGAATGAAGAAGTGGAAGTTGAAGAAGTTGTAGCAGAGGATGTTGTGGAAGAGCTCTTGCCGAAAGAGTTTGTCAAGTTGGGAGCTAGAGAAAAAATAAACATCCCAATGTACGAAGTTAATTTGGACGTCGAAGAATTGTTTGATTGGATACGTGTAATGGACAAGTATTTCAACTATGAAGATGTCGATGAGACGAAAAAGGTGAAACATGTTGTCACCAGGTTAAAGGGACATGCAACACTGTGGTGGGATGAACTGAAGGCTGACAGGAGAAGCAAAGGAAAATAAAAGATCAAGAGTTGGGATCGAATGGTAGCCAAGTTAAAGGCTAAATTCATACCCAAGGACTATCATATAAATATGTTCAGGAGATTGTGGAACTTCAGACAGAAAGGAATGATTGTGAAGGAGTACACAAAGGAGTTCTACAAATTGAACATCAGTGCTAGACAAAGAGAGAGAGATGGGGAAAAACTTGTCAGATACATCAATGGCCTAAGATCTGAAATCCAAGACAAAATCATCATGATGACAGTAAGGACGGTGGAGGATGCTTACCAGATTGTGTTGAAAGCAGAGGAAAATTTGGCTAGAAAGCATAGTCGGTAGAGAATGGGTAGAAGTTTAAACAGAGGCAAAGGAATTTCCCATGACAAGGCACAGAATCCCAATGGTGAGGCGGAGAAACCACACAATCACTCTGAAAGAGGAGGAAGTTCTCGAGGAAGATAGAGTGGTGGTAGAAACTCTTTTCCCAGAGGAAGAGGAAGAGGTAGAGGAGGAGAGGTAAAGTGTTATGCCTATGGAAAGGTAGGACACATGTCTTGGGAATGCCCTGAGAGAAAGAAAGAAGGAGGTGAAACTCACATTTCGGAAGTGTAGAGGCGAGATGTTGAAGGAGAAGGCACAGAATATGGGAGATGTTTGATGATGAAGAATATTCTCTTAAAACAAGAGCCAGAGGTTGAAAAGATGGTGCAGAGGAACAATTTGTTCTGGATAGCTTGCAAGACTAAAGACAGAGTTTGCAAGGAGATAATTGATAGTGAGAGCACTAATAACTTAGTATCCATGGAGATGGTGGAGACATTGGAGTTGGAGACGATTGTACACATGACATCATATAAAGTCTAATGGTTGTAGAAAGGTCATCAGGTAACGATAACTAAACAATGCCTTGTTGAATTTAAAATAGGAGGATATAGGTATGAGATTTTGTGTGATGTGATTCCCATGTATGTATGTCATGTTTTGTTGGGAAGACGATGGCAATATGACAGGAATGTCATTCACGATGGGAGAAGAAATACTTATACTTTGGAGAAAAATGGTAGAACACATATGTTGTTGCCAATTGAGGAGAAAAAAGTGAAGGAAGAAGCTAGCACGAGCATACTTCTCATGAGTGGGAAGGAACTCCTGAGTGAATTTAAGAAGGAACAGGAGATGCAGTTTGTTGTAGTGAGGAATCTGAAAGTTTTCCTTACAATTACTTCTATGCAGGATCTGCCTGAGGAAATTCAAGAGCTGCTGGAAAATTTTGCTGACATAGTAGTGGATGACTTGCCAAGCTCATTGCCACCTATCAGAAGTATCTTCCATCATATTGACTTGATGCCAGGAGTGAGCTTGTCGAACAAAGAAGCATACAAATTGACACCTCAAGAGAATGGGGAGGTGAAGAGGCAAGTTCAGGATTTGTTAGACAAAGTTTTGGTCAGGGAAAGCTTGAGTCCATGCGTAGTACCAACAGTGTTGAGTTTGAATAAGGATGGAGGATGGAGAATGTGTATAGACTCAAGAGCCATAAACAAGATCACCATTAGGTACATATTTCCATTGCCAAGGATGGATGACTTAATGGATTGTTTAAGTGGACCAAACTATTTTTCAAAGATAGATTTGAAAAGTGGATATCACCAGATAAGGATGAGAGAAGGTGATGAGTGGAAAACAACCTTCAAGACAAATGAGGGATTGTATGAATGGTTTGTTATGTCATTTTTCTTAATGAATTCCCAGAGTAATTTTATGAGGTTGATGAATGAAGTGTTGAAGGATTTTATTGGTAATTTTGTGATCGTATATCTGGATGATATACAGATCTTCAGTAAAACTGAAGAAGAGAATATGAGGCACTTAACATTAGTGATGAGGAGGTTGCAGCGGGAAAAACTGCTGATAAATTTAAAGAAATCCTCTTTCATGAATAGAGAACTTATTTATTTTGGTTTTGTTATCTCTTCAAATGAATTGAAGATGGATCATGAAAAGGTGAAATCAATCAAAGAATGGTCGTCACCAAGGAGTATATTTGAGGTGATAAGTTTCCATGAATTAGCAAGTTTCTATCGGAAGTTCATCAGAAATTTTAGTGAAATCGGTGCACAAATGATGGATACAGTGAAGAAAAGACATAAGTATTTCAAATGGACAGAAGAGGATGAGAAGAGATTCAATATATTGAATGATAAGATAACAGAACAATTGATGTTGGAATTACTGGGTTTCGGGAAGACATTTCAAGTGAGATGTGATGTGAGTGGAGTTGCAATTGGAGCGGTAATAGGCGTGTTGCATATTTCAGTGAGAAGTTGAACGATACAAAGAGAAATTAATCCACCTGTAATAAAGAGTTCTATGCCATAATTCAAGCCTTGAAGAAATGGAGGCATTATCTCATTCCAAAAGAGTTTGTTTTCTATAGTGATAATCATGCTTTGCAATTCATAACCAGACATGAGAAGTTAAATTAGAGACATGCTAAGTGGATAGAGTTTATGAAAAAATTTACGTTTGTCATTAAACATATTTTCCGGTAATGCTAACAAGGTTGTTGATGCATTGAGTGGGAGATGTCTAATTATGCAGGAATTTCAGGTGAAAACCTTGGGGTTTGAACACCTTAAGGAAATGTATCATGATGATCCAGATTTTAAGGAGGCATATGAAGCATGTGTGAATCTTGTGCTTAGAGACAGAAGCCAGTGGGCTGAATATATGATTTAGGGTGGGTTGTTGTTCAAAGGGTTCCAGTTTTTCATACCAAAGTGTTCGATGAGGGAGAATTTGTTGAAGAAAAAGCATAGTGGGGGTCTAGCCGAACATTTCGTCCATGACAAAACGTTTGCAAAGTTGAACGGCTCACACTATTGGCCAGGTATGATGGCAAACGTGAAGAATTTTGTGAACATATGTAATATTTGCTAGTATGAAAAGGGAAAGAAACAGAATATTGGGTTGTATCAACCATTGCCTATTCCAGAGAGGCCCTGGGATGCAATAAGAATGGATTTCATGTTGGGATTGCCAAGGACACAAAGAGGAAGTGATTCCATATTTGTGGTAGTTGACAGATTTTCAAAGATGGTACAATTTATCCCATACCAGAAAACCAGTGACGTAACGCATGTTGCTAACTTTTTTTTCAAGAAAATTGTTAGACTTCATAGGTTGCCCAGGAGTATTGTTTCAGACAGTGATACCAAATTTGTTGGTCATTTCTGGAGAACATTGTGGAAGAAGCTTGGAACAAAACTATCCTTCGGTTCTGCATATCACCCTCAAACGGATGGATAGACTGAAGTGGTGAATCAAAGTTTAGGATATTTCCTGATAAGTTTGGTCACTGAACATCATAGCTAGTGGGATCAAATTCTAGCAAAAGCAGAGTTTTCATACAATGACTCAGTGAACAGAAGTACCGGAAAGAGTTCATTTCAGACAGTGTATGGAATGAATCTGAGGGGAGTGTCAGAGTTAAGAGATCTGGAGTAGACTGAATTCAGAAGCGTTGGAGCCGAAGACTTCATTGCAGAAATGCAGGAGCTTTATATTCAGATCAAAGAGAAATTAAAGAGGAGCAACATTGAATATAAATGCAGAGCTGATCAACATAGGAGTAAAATTCAATTTGAAGTTGGATATCGAGCTCTAGCACATCTTAGGAAGGAGAGATTCCCAAAAGGAACATATAATAAGTTGAAGCTGAAGAAGATAGGACCCTGCAAAATCCTAAGAAAATTTGGTGAGAATGCTTATGAGATAGAGTTGCCAGAATATGTGGGTATATCTCCCATATTAAACATTGCAGACATGTATCCTTACAGGGAAGATGGAACCAGAGGACCCGAAGATGAGAAGGAGATCCAATGGAAAAAGAAGATGCATGTAGAAGAGAAGTCGCAAATGGAGCAGATCATAGATCGGAAAATTGGTAAGAAGACCGAAAGGAAAACATATTTTGAGTATTTAGTAAAGTGGAAAGGACACCCAATAAAAAATGCTAGTTGGGTAAGTGAATCGGACATCCAGAAGCATGGAAGGTCAGTGCAGAAGCTCATGGACAGGAGTCCATGAATTTTTCATCCAAAGGTGTAAGATGTGGGATCATTGCCAGAAAAGCACGAATGGAGGACAGCTAAGCACTCAACGAGCATTTTNTTTTGAAGAAGGCGTATCACGCAAATCCTTTTAAAATAATTGTAATTAAAAAACATCTTTAATGCTATGGAGGTGGATGATTTCATGAGGACATCAGAGAATGTATTTTCTTTTAATTGCGTCACATGCAGGACAAATTCGATGTGTTATATCTTATTTGTTTGTCACAAATATTTATTGTAATTAATTCTAAGTAGTTGATAGATTTTAATTTGATAGGATATCTCTAGAGTAGTTGGAGGGAAGAGCTCGAAGAGTCTCTCTTGTATAAAACTTTGTATTGTTTTCTCAAAAGAGGTTGTTGAAGTTATTGTTGAAAGGTTGTTGAATCTATTGTATACAAGTCGTTGAAGCTTATCAGATTTTGTGAACACATGTATATTTCAGTTGAATGAATATAACAGAGGAGCATTATCCCAAATGTGTGGTGTTGTTGTGTTTATCTGAATGAATGAATAGTAGACTTTCTATTTATGTGAAATTCTCTGTTATTTCTTGTTCTTGTGCTTATGAATACATTTACATGGTTGAATGTATGAATTTGTGAATATTTAGATAAGTTTCAATTGTTTCTCTTCTACGAGAAAGTGCAAGTGTCCATAGTGTCTGCAAGGAGTGAGTTGACAGAGCCTATTTCGAATCACAAGATCAGAAGAGATAACGTGAAACTTATATGTGTGAAAGGAGTGCATAGCGTCTACAAGGTGTGCATGACAGAGTCCATTTTGACTCAGAAAGTTCTGGAGAGATAGCTTGAAGGAAGTTCGTCCACAAGGAGTGTGTGACAAAGTCTTCTGATTCAGAAGCTCAGGAGTGTTGATGATTGAAGCTATGTGAGACATTCTCCAGGACACAAACCTGAGAGAGATCCCTTGAGAGGGGTGTGTGGTTCCTATCTGAGACAGAGTTGGAACGTAGAGATGGCCTCCTCCTTATAGAGAGTTGAGAATAAATCCATATGATTCTCCTGTGTAATGAAGTGAGAAAGGAGATATGCAGAGTTGGATGTGCATGTGGTTGAGCACAAGGTGAACATGTGAAATCCCAAAGTGTTGGGTGCATTGTCATGAGAACAAAAATGAAGATGATGTATTATCCTCCTCTGAGCAGAAGATTTGATGAGAAACTCCAGATGACTCTCTTGTTTAATGCAGTGGGAAAGAAGATATGTTGAGTGGACGTGCATGTGGACGAGCACAGGTGAATGTGATCCTAGTGGTTAAGCACTAATGAAGAAGTGGTTCTTCTATGTAATGCAATGAGCCAAAGATATGGACATCCCTATGGATGTGCCACTAGTGGATGAGCACTAGTGGGTGTGTAAGATCCCTTTCTATATTGTTCAAGAGTCAGACCTGCATGTAATCCTAATTTTAATGTAAAGGGTACAGGTTGGCCCCATATTAATGTGATTAATACTTAATGTAAAAGATAATTAATCTGGTTAATATTAATTATATTGTGACCTAGTGAAGTCGGCCTTGTTGTGCCAATAGACACTTATGTTGAGAGGTTCAGTCTAGTATAAGTAAAGGTAAATTCCCCATTGAGGAATCATATCTTTCATGTGAGTTTGGAAATTTTAGCAAGTACACCTTCTTCGGAAAAGTGTGCACCTATCTTGGGCGATAGTATTCTAGGGTTTAAGCACCCTCTTGTGTGCTAGGTTTTCTTGGTGGTGAAGGTATTTCTCTTGAATAATATAGCAAAGGATTTGGCTAGGTTATCTTCCCTTGTTGAGAAGGGTTTCCCAGGATATGTCTTGTGTTCTTGTGCCTGGTGTTTCTTCTTGTGATCTTGGTTGCTGCAAAATTATTGGCTATGGTTAAGTTATATGCTAAAAATGGAATGAACTTCATGATTAACCTTGATTATTGAAAAATAAACAAGGAGAACGAAAGAAGTTGTTCACAGAGAGGTTAAGTTATGGAGGAGGACCTGTTGCAAGGCGTGCAAAAGATGAAATTTGAATAAGTGTCGAAGAGAAAATTCTAAGGACGCAAAAGTTAGAGGAAGAAGAAGCTCAGGAGGGAGAGTGGTGAGAAATATTCAAAGGGAGGATTCCTTTAAGGTTTCCCAGAATTAATGAGCAAGATTCGTCCAGGAGGGATTAGGATCATTCCATACCATCAGATCTAGGGAAAGTGCATGAAGGTTGGTCGTGAGGTGTTTCGATATTCGAAGTTCAAAGCATTTCGAAGTGTTGAGAAGTGGGATCGCCGAAGTCGCGAAGTCGCGAGGAGAATCTTAACCATTGGTTGTGAGGAGACATGTGGGAGCGGTGTTGGTTGTGGAGCCTGATTATCTTCCCGATGCAGAGGTCCTTTGCTTTCAGCCGTGTCTATACCCCATGAAGTATTTACACCCCAGAAGTATGTACACTCTTCCACGCGGGGGAGTGCAAAGGGGGGGTACCCCCTCTGTGGGCTCTGGGGGC